>WOGL01000501.1:0-14461 GCA_015342145.1 Leptinotarsa rubiginosa | reverse complement strand
TACCTGTCTACGAGACCGGGTTTTGAGCTATTTGAGCAATTCGAGGGAGATGGTGGGAGAACCGGCGCATCTTTCGCAGTAGCTGTAGCGACGGAAGGAACGAATCAACAGTATAAGTTTGATCGTTGTGGAGTTTGTGTATCGGACTACAAAAATTAAACCGGTGTCCCAGTCCGGCGCGACCACTCGCGTGACAATTTTTACGGGTGAAGTAAGTAACTGAAATCTTTATTTTTTTGTTATTTATTTCATTGTTTCACTTTTCTAGCCATGGCCTCTTATGAAAAAGAACAGGAACGTTTGCAACGGTTATTGGAGGAAACATTATCAGAGGATTTGGAAACTAATGATGCTGAAGTCCCATTCGATGAATCTGACATAGATGAATCCGATCACGAGGAAGTCACTGAACATAGTAGTGACTCCGAACAAGATATTGACAATGCTGATGAAAATAATGATAACTACCAGATGACAGGTCCATCTTTTATAGGTAACAAAAATTAACTATATTTTTTTTTATCTTACGTTTGGTACTTTTTGTTACAGCTAAAGACAACACTTATTGGAAAAAACATAAACCTCCAAGGACAGCAATTAGAACACGACAAGAAAATATTATAAAACGTCTACCTGGCCCCACACAAACAACAAGGCTTTTAAAGCGACCCTTAGAAATATGGAACCACTTTTTCACTGAAGAAATTCTTTCGGAAATTGTTATGTGCACTAACCTTTTTATAGAAAAAATAAAAACTAAATATACGAGGGAAAGAGATGCAAATAAAACTGATGTCACTGAAATTCGTGCTTTGTTGGGATTAATTTATATGGCTGGAATTATGAAAGGAAATAAATTGAACCTAGAAGATCTATGGAGAAAAGATGGATACGGAATTGAAATCTTTTATTTGACGATGTCTTTACAAAGATTTAGATTTTTATTGAGAAATATAAAATTTGACAATGTTGAGACTAGACTAGAGAGAAGAGCGTTGGATAAATTGGCACCAATTCGTAAGATATTTGACCTCTTTGTATCCCATTGTGTAAAAGGGTATCACCATTCTGAGTTCGTAACTATAGATGAAATGCTTCCAGCTTTTCGCGGAAGATGTGCCTTTCGCCAATATATGCCAAAAAAACCAACAAAATATGGTATAAAATTATTTGCCTTGTGCGATGCAAAAATGTTTTACACAAGCAATCTGGAGGTTTACGTTGGTACACAACCTGAGGGAATATATAAAGTATCCAATGCTTCAGAAGATGTAGTTACCAGGATGTGCAGTCACATATCAGGCAGTGGACGAAACGTAACTATGGACAACTGGTTTATGTCGATTCCTCTTGTTGACAAGTTACAAATAAATTTCAAATTAACTTCATATGGTACAATAAAGAAAAATAGAAGAGGCCTGCCATTGCAATTTACAAAACCAGTTCCTAGACCACCACACTCCAGTATGTTTGGATTCAGACCAAACTGTACTTTAGTCTCCTATTTACCCAAAAAGAATAAAAATATACTACTGGTTTCTAGTTATCATAAAGAAGATGAGATCGATGAAAGTACAAATAATCTAAATAAACCAGTTATGATAACAGACTATAACAAGACCAAAGGAGGCGTAGATACCGTGGACAAACTCTGTGCTTCGTACAATTGTGCTAGAGGGACCAGGCGATGGCCGATGGTCGTTTTTTATTTGATGCTGAATATAGGGGGCATTAATTCCCAAGTAATTTTTTGTGCGAATAATCCGACCATCAACATTTTAAGAAGAAATTTTTTACGCGATTTAGCAAATGATCTGATTAAACCTCATTTAGCTGCACGGGCATGTTTGACAGGTCTTCCACGGATACTGAAGCTTCGCCTACAAGAAATCACAGGCGTAGAATCAACTGCTGTTGAAGTCAATATTCCACCAGGTCGATGTGAGGAATGTGGATGGCGAAAAAATAGAAAAACAAGATTTTTTTGTTATCTTTGTAGGAAATATATATGTTTGGAACATGTTACACCACTATGTTCAGGGTGCAAACAACCCCCGATGGAGGTTGAATAATTGCATGTTTTAGTGCTACACGTGTCAAATGTGACTTAGAATATTCGTTTCTTTTTATATTTTCTTAGATTTTTTTTTATTTTCTTTCATTTATGTATTTCAATAAAATGTTATATTTTTCAGATCCTTTTTTTCAGTTGTCCTTTAACACACGAGAAAAAAAAATCAACTCAAAACTCATTAAACATCATTTAATTAAGTTATTTATGCCTCATTGAACATTCAAATGAAAAAAAAACTGTTGAAAAAAAATTACGGACCCCGGTCTCAGAGACACTGCGCGACTAAACTTGTTACAAAAAATCGCGCGACTACTGAAAGGTTAAGATATCACTCTCTCAATATTTTTCATCGAGATCAATATATGATTTGGAACTCTCAATTCAATTCTATAAATTCATCTCAAGCCGAAATTAAATAACGCTATCAAATGTTAATCGATGATCGAAGTTGGAATTCGGTGTATCGATGGATTATAAATGAGAGACGAAATGGTATTTTTAGAATTTTTGTCTATGTTCTTTTCATCTTTCGGGTATCGGAATTTGAATTACTATATCTCGTTTGTTTTCTTTGGAGCTCTGAAGAAAGTATTTCGTCGGTTACTAATAAAAAGGAAATATATAAATATGCTGAGTACAGTTTCGAGCAGATGAGTGTAAACATTGCGTTGTAGAAAACGTTGAGGTGTTAGTTATTCGAAAGAAATCATTTTATGTTATACACAGTGTTCATCAAGAAGTGGATATTTGGGAATATTTTGAAATATCAATTTTACGAAGACATTTTTGATAATTGTGTTACTTCAAAGTCTAAACTCATGGTTTCCTATTAGAAAAATAAAGAACCTTTTATGAGATGAATAATTCAGATAGAAAACAAATTTTCTATGTGATTTTGTAACCTTCCTTCTGGGTAACCTTGCTTGTGGTGTTTTGGACTACAATCAAGCCAATGGTTCTTTTCTGGTTAGACTTCCATGAAAGGAGCTTTATGAAGCATTGACAGTTGCTGAAGTATGCACAACTTTCCAGTTTTCTGTCGAGTTGACTTTGCTTGCCAGTAACGTATGCCAGAGATATTGGTATGAGATATTGAATGAGATAACTGGCGAAATTGGTTCGCCCGAAATTATGATGTCGGGTTCCATCGCATTCATATTTTCTTAAAGGAAACTGTGGTCCGCGTTTTCGTAACTTCAAATTCTATTTGGCTTCTGCTATCCCAAGTCGATTTTTTCTCATTCCTTCAATAAAGTATGAAACCCCTTGTTGCCGCCAGAGATGTGCATTCGCAACTGATGTTCAAGCATCGACATGAAAAAAATGCGTCTTCAGCAAAGCAAAATATTGGATTTGCGGTCCACTCCAACAAATCGATGATCGATAACAGAAAAAGGGTTGAAACAATATAAATTCCAGGGTAACACCAGCGTTGATGATAAACGTATTCGAAAGAGTGTAGTTGTTGTTTCTCGCTCTGCACAAGAAACTGAGTATCCGAGAATGGTTCATCGATGGCTACTTATAAGAAATATTATTGAAGAAAACTGGAGAGCCATGAACAAAGACGATCAATCAAACCATAACATCGAAGTGTCGTTATTCATTTCTCATGATAGACACAGTCAAAGTTGTTGCACAACAGCTCGAGACTCAGTGTTTCTCGATTGCATTGCTCCAAAGGTGGGTGACATATGTAAGAAGGTCGCCTATTGATATTTGTTCGATTGATTAGATTTGCAGCTGAAGGTCCTTCAAGGTCGATTCCTTAAATCTTCGAAATAACCGCGCGAATCAATGAAGGTCGTTCAAGGTCAAACCTAAAACACTACCTCAAAGTCACCTTGCCTGCGTCGTATAACGTAGGTCTAGGTCGTTCAAAGTCAAACTCAAAACACTCCCTCAAAGTCACCTTGACTACGTTGTGTCGTATAGGTTCAAAACTTCAAAAAAGCCGCATAACTGGATCGAGTTCATTCGATGCCCAAGTCACCTTGTCTAAAACATGGGGAGTGAATGGAGGTCATTTAAGGTTAAAGCCAAAACACTACCTCAAAGTCACCTTTCCTGCGCCGCCGTGTGACGTAGGTGAAAGGTGTGATGTAGGTCAAGGTCGTTCAAGGTCGAACTCAAAACAATCATTCAAAGTCACCTTGATTACGTCGTGTGACGTATGTAGCAACTACCCCCACGTCGCGTCTGACCAGCATCTATTTCTCTTTTGCTGTCTTTAATAGCTTGATGGATGTAGCCGTTACTACGTGGTAGGAAATCATAATGAAGAATAAAGAAATGAAACTTTCTATGTGTTTTACCACTTTTATTTGTAACTAACGTTACTGCAGTTTCGTCCTATACGGACATTTTCAAACTTATACAATAAAGTTTATTGTCCGTATAGGACAAATAAAAGTGGTAAAAAAAACATAGAAAGTTTCATTTCTCTTTTCTTCAATACGTCTTTAATAGCTGTTGTTCCAGGCCAATCTGGAATATAGTATCATTTCTTTTGTTTGAAGGTGTTTGACAATGCTTCATGATGATTTTCATTAGTTCGGACTGCCATTGTCTGATATTATATAAAATGATTTGAAATCCCTGCTTTCCCTTTTCCGCTTCACTGGTTTAGCGGGAGATAACCGTTTGACGAGAGTTGGTCATTTTTCGCTTGATTATGGGTTTCCATGTTGCGTATCTCTACGCTAGTTTGACTGAATACATTTTTTGACAACATGTATGCTGCTTCTTTGAATTTCCTCTTAAACCAATGTTCATCCCTGTGTATGATCTCTGCTTGGGACCACTCGATGTTATGTTGATAGGTCCAAATATGTTCTGCTATACCTGATTGGCTGATTTCCCTTCGTTGTGTGTGCTTCTGTGCTCGGCAATGCGAACATTCAATGGCCTCTTAGTTTCACCTACATCGGTGAAACTAAGAGGGGACTCAGTCCAGTCATCACCCGAAGACGATTGTAGATACTAACAATCGAAACGTCGTGAAATAATTTGGCGTAGAATCTCTTAACTTTTTATTTTTTGTTCAATTGTTCTGTTTTTAATTGTATTTTATTTCAGGTTTTTTTGCTTAATATAATTGTTATTTTCAGCTATTCATTTTTAATTCTTCTTTTTTAGTTCATTCAGGGAGTTTAAATCATTTTATATAATACCAGACAATGAAAGTCTGAACTAATGAAATAGTATCACTTCTATCCTAATCCTTCTATTCTTATGGTTCATTTAAATGAGCTTATTTATATTCAGGATCTGGCACATGCGTCTCTTATGGTTATTGAATTCGCATAATCCGAACAGTTATTCTACTCATAGAATTCATAAAATTATGGTGATACTATAATTCCAAAATAGTAGGCACTGAATTCTCAGAAATGAGTGACATTTTTAGCGTAATCTGTCTCTTGCAATGGCGTACAGTTTTACTGATGAGGAAAAATGATGACAATATATATAGAAGCATAACCTTGACAACAATGTTTTTGTTTTGATGCAATAAAGTTTCTGAGAATTTAGTGCCTACTAATATGGAATTGTACTATAGATACGAGGCAAATAATCCGCAACTTAATGGGGTATCGATGTGGATTTATATAATAATAAACAGTGTCAATACCAAGACTTTTTACAGCGCATCCGTTGAAAGACGTGTCAGCAAATAGCGAAATGGTGTCCCGATTTTCATCGAGATGCTTTGTACAAACGTCGCGCACCAACCGATGAAAATGTGTTATTGTGATATGCTCTGCCAGTTGAATCATTCTTAAAAATCGTCCCCATTATTTCATGTCACTTTTGAAACACTTCAAACAACGAGGCTGGCGATATTTTCATGCGGCATTTATTTGAACAGTTGTCGGGCCGTGTGCCATGTTACAGTCATCGCCCATTGTATTTATAGTCGACACGGAAAATCTTTGGGCGCATTGCCTTCTGTTCCGATGATTCACTGCTCCGTGCCACTTGTTTTTTATTAGCAATAAGGCATTCCTGGAAACAGAGCCGAAAGTCGATTTATAGGCCCGCGGAGTTATTATGTAAGTCTGGATGTATGGTCGCGGAGAAGCTATTTATATGAGACGGGTTGGAAGTTTCCGTCGTTAGACCAGCACGTTGGAGATGCATTGCCGTCGAAGGACGAATATCTAAATGATCGAGATGAGTAATAGACATTTCGCAGACTATCAAGTGTGGAATTCCTCAAGGTTCCATGCTTTTACCCATTCTGTGATCCTTTTATAATGCTCAATTATTGTGCAGTCATTAGATTCTTGTTTTTGAAAAAGAAAACGACCAGAATCAATCAATGTTCATGAGAAAAGTACTCCTGCAAAATCAATAATAAAATACTGAAAAGCTGAATTTGAAAGCTGTCGTATCAACTTTATGATGATGAGCATTTTAGGCGGTCCAAATGAGGTTAGCATACCAGAAATGGCCGACAAAATACATGGAATGCAAGATTAATATAGCATGGTGTAACCACTTGAACCCTCCTTATGTAAAATATTTTCACAAAAACACACGATCTACGGCACTCTTGATTCTTTATGAAATTAAGAGATCCAACTTATTTCAGCATTTGGAAACAATTCTTGTTCCATCTATAGACATGTGTACAGAGTGGGCCAAATTGGACACTTTTAAAAAGAAATTTCTGTTTTCAATCTAGATTCGTTTTTGAATATTACTGGAGTTTTTTCCCAATACCAAACCGTTATTTTAACACCTCAACACGTGTTTCGATCACCATCTACAAGAGGAAGATCAAACTAGTCCTACTTACAAAGTTATCCTTATTTATACCATAGATACCTATTCTGGGTACCTACGTCTTAAGTGTCTTAAATTAATTTCACATTATTGCCTTATCTACTAGTTTTAAATTAATTTTACGATGTAAAAATTAAGACATTGTACATTGTAAGCCATACTGGAGCAGAAGAGTTCATCAACTCAGACCTGGAGATTTTGAAAGCCGCATGGCTTTTTGCCAGTGGTTCCTGGAAAGTTGTAACGAAGTGCGTGATTTTTCGTTAAATATATTTGGATAAACGAAGCTTATGTGAGCAGTGCCGGCATTTTTAACCGCTACAATTCTTATACTTGGGCACAACAAAATCCTCATTCTATTGTGGAGCAGATAAAAAAGATTTGGATTTAGTGTGTGGGTAGGTGTTTTCTGGGGTAGAATTATCGGACCGTTCCTTTATAATGGCACTCTCACATCTCAGAGGTATTTATAAACTTTAAGGCAAAATGTTGATCCCCTTGTTGAATTTCCACTAACGGAGCCCAGAAAAATATATTTTCAATAAGACGGGGCTTCGCCTCATAACACTGCAATTGTCACCAATTTTCTGGCTGCAAATCTTAGTAATAATTGGATAGCCAACCAAGGACCCAACTGGCCAGGTCACCGGACCTAACGCCTATGGATTTTACCTCTGGGAAACGTTGAAAGGCCTAATTTTGTCGACCAATTCTAGATACGAATTGGAAGCGGCAGTGATGCAAAGTTTTGCTGCTTCTCTCACTCCTATTGAACTAATGAATTCGGCAAAAAACGTTCAGAAAAGGTGTCGCCTGTGTGTAGGAGAAGCTGGTAGACATTTCCAACACCTTCTCTGATGAAATATATTTCACTCTTTGTTCTTTATCATTATTATTATTATTGTTGAAGTTTGATTTATTAGTAGTAAATATAGTATAAATTGTTTTACTGAAACTATGCTGCGAAAATCTTTCTCAACAATTAAAAGCTACTACTGTTTGTTTATGTTTGTTTGTTTAAAATATGTTTTTTCCGTTAACCAACTATCGCACCCCTACGAACGACAACCCTCAGAAGTCGAAACTTGTGCGAGCTAAAGATTAACGAGGTCTTATCTTTTAACGTGTGATTCCTAACAGGGGTTGGACGATAGCAAGTGAAAATCGAGCGTTCAGGCTGGGGCTTGAACCATCGACTCACACATCGGCCGATTGACTGAGTGAACCCACGTCGAATCGCCCGGCTACTACTGAACAATTTTTTTCTGTTTTATCGCCGCGTCGTCCAAAGCCTACTTCAAAGTGTGTGTTTCAAAAGTATACATGAAAAAATCTAAAATCTCTGTATTTCAAAGACGACTCTACATTTTTGGAGAGGTAATTTTAAGCTCAATGAAATATTCAGGAATATACAGGGCGTCTCGTTAAAAAATAGTTTTCTGTCAATAACTATTGATATCTCATTTGAAAAAATAAGTTTTCTACGCCATTGAATTCTACGTGAAAAATTGCTTTGAAAATATTTTTATAGAAACAAGAAATTTTCTGATAGGAAAAAAGTTACGGCAACTGTAACTCAGAAACTATGATAATCGATATGCGGTTTTCACCATAAAGTTTGTCATGAAATGTGTCCAATGTGTCCAATTTGGCCCCCTCTGTACAAAGCTGGATCAACCTCATTTCACGCGTCAAGAACTCTTGACAAAACGAAAGCGAATAGGTTTAAACACCAGTTTCTATGCATTTTTATGGAAAAATATTAGATGATCGACGAGTAATTGGTAGTAAGATTTTGCATGAATATTTGAAAATGTGGAATTGTCTGCCACGTGGATGCCGCAACTGTGATGACAAACGTGATCGTCCATATTTAATCGCAATAAAGACTTCGTACGCCATAGACAAAACATGATAATTCATTTTTCCAGAGACTGAGAAGTAGTCGAAACAATGGATAGCTCCCGGCGAATAGAAACTGAAGAAAGCCAATGTTGTGTTTATCGGTAAAGAACGCATGGTTTTGGGATGCTGAAAGCATTATTCACAACGACTACCATGAAAAGAGCAGTTGTTGAACTGATTCGATGTGCTAGTCCATCAAGACAACTTATCGTGGCACACTTCAACTGTCGTAATAACAAAAATTCCAGAAATGTGCTACGAACTAGTTCCCCATCTACCACATTCTTCCGATTTGACCCCACCCGACCATTAGTTATTTCTAGATTTGGAGAAATGGCTCGGTAGTGGGTGATTTTGGTTGAGACAGGAGATCATTGCAGAAACAGAGAGCTTCCAGATGTTGCATCATTCGGGAGAATGATGGACGAAACGTTGGACGAAGCGTATACAACTTAAAGGTGGGAAATAAAACTAGTTTGGATCAAAATAGTTGCATTTTTCAAAGGCCGACTACCTATCAACCCTATCTCGTAGCATGCAGGATAATCCAATTACACAACCTGACACTCCTCTTGACTACATGAGTGAGTATATATAACTGAAGAATTTCAGCTAAATGGGAACGCATCACAAGAATTCCTCGGGAAGAGTCTTTGAGAATATGTTGAAGCTAGGTATTTTTGGTTTTTTTGCATCGTGGTTTGAAGGTCAACCAAAATAAACGAAGGAATTAACATAAATCAGGTCTGGCTACCTACACTAAATGATTTATTTATTTACGGGTCCACTGCCAAAAGCGCAAGGTGCACCATTTGCCAATCTAGGAAATCGAGATATTGGGCTATTATATAAATAATTAGTTTGATGGTATGGAACAGCAAAAACTTCTGGGTTATGAGTACTTTGATTCGGGACTCTGAAGCTTATTAGGGATACCAGATCCGAACAGTTTATTTCCCCTGAAAGCATTTCAAAAAAGTGCAAAGATTAATTTATTTACGATCCATATCGAGGCTTCAACTCTCATTTCATCATAAGTCCATTGTTCTCTAGGAATATGAAGTTTATAGCACAGTACCTTAGAAACTTATTCTGTATGGCCTCGATTCTATCAATATGCACCTGATAGGAGGTGACCAAATAGAAGGAGCATAATTTAAAAAGGATTTGACTAGTGCCATAAACAGTAATCGGGTTGATGATTGGGGCAGTTCTGAATCCTAATCGGCTTAGACCATAATTAGCAGACCACAGTTACACTCGTGATGGAATAATACCCGAGATTCAAACATTGACTTTAGTATCTACTATTAGGACAACCGTTCGTATGTTACTTCATCGCCTTTGATTTGAACATAGTTCGGTAATTCATGAAAAAGACAGTTAATATTCCTACTCATAAGGGCTGAATTCAAGCTGAATTACTGACCAATTTCGCTTAGTCTTAGTCATCTCTTGATGAGGCTAACTTGGTTAGCAAAACGTCGAGATATAAAAACATAACCAAAAGCAATTCGTTTCTTGATCCAACCAAACAAACGAATAATGCCCCCTTCTCGTTCAGGTCGGAGACGTATATGAAAACATAAACAAAAGCAAGAGTGCCGCGACAGTATTTTGTGATTTTTCAAAGGTTTTTGATTGTGTGAATCACTGAGTGAGTATAAGCTGGAGAAATGCCCCAGGGTTCAGTTCATAGACCGCTTATTTCTTATCGTATATAAATGATATCACTAAACTAAACACCTAGGCAAAAATAACACTTTTTGCCTAGGTATTAAGTTCTTAAGGAAGTCCTGTCGGATATACACTTTTGATGCTGATTTTTTAAACTATTCACACTTCTGATTTAAAAAATATCTGCCTATAGGTGAGAAAGTAAATCGTGTTCCATGACAAATGACTATGAGTCACGAATGTCATCCATTAATCGTACTTTTGGTTAATCTTGTGTCAATGTCAATGTCACGAGGCTATCGCAACCAACACAACCACATTTTAAGTCGCTTACATAACCCCTCACGACTTTTGAATTATATATACAGTGTGGTCATTTTAGTGTGCAACATAAGGAATTCATTTTTAATTAATTGCACAACCAAAATACAGATAGTGCCGAAAGTTGGTGCATGTTCGGTAATCATTTTAGGTGCAAGTCAAACAGCATACAGGGTAGGTCAAAAAATATAAAAATTGCTCAAAACTCAAGTACCTTTATTTCAGAAACTTCAGCACAATGTTATTGAGAAAAGTTGTTTACAGTTGAAAGTTATGCCTGAATACCAAAACATGGCCTCCTAAGACACTTTTTAGTTTTTCAATTTTTTTCGTAAATTTTTTCCCAGTTTGTAATTTTTTTAATAATGACCCTAAACACTTTCATAAGTTAATCATAACAAAATCAGTTGAGCATAACTTTGTTCAAACTAAGTACGAACAGAGCACAAAAAAAAGATAAAAATCAGAACTGAAAAAAATATAAATATAAAAACACATACTGATATAAGATATTGAGTTTTGGAATATACTAATGAAAATTAAATCAATTTGAAGTATTTTAGGGGTACATTTCTTATTTTGAATAAAATTCCAATTATGGGAACTATTTTATTTATTGTTTCAATGGGTTGTCTTCATGAAACAACAAGACCAAGAAATTTAGCACTAGGAGAGTATTTAATATTTTCATTATGGAATTTAATTGTATTTTTTGAATCAATTGTTATATACCTATTTGATATGAACATATATAAAGATTTCTGAAAATCCAGTGACATTTTATGGCATCGAAGCCATAAAGATATTTGATCAAGGTCTTTTGAAATATTAATTTTAATTTCTTTTACACATTGTAAATTAAAGTGGTATCATCAGCAAACANTTTGATATAAACATATATGGTATTGAAGCCATGAAGATATTTGATCAAGGTCTTTTGAAATATTAATTTTAATTTCGTGTACACTATTTCCATTGTAAATTAAAGTGGTATCATCAGCAAACATTTGTAATTTACCAAATAATTATACTGTAGCCAGACCTTAACATCTTCTGAATACCTATCAACAGTTTAATTTTCTTCTCAAGTTAATCAGATTTTTAGAATCTGTTGTCAGTCATTTATTTTTAAAACAGCGATGGAATTCTCAATATTCTAAGGAGCAACACAGATTACTCATTAGGTTTTGGGTCAGTATGTATTTCAAATAATGAAAATAGGTTACTATTTTTTTTTAAATAGCTACCTCATATTTAAAGAAAACGTTATATACTGTTTTTTAAACCCTGGAATATATTTCGAAATGAATAACAAGTCCCAAGGTCGTATGATAGGTGAAATTCCGATTTTAAAAGTAAAAATTTCGACTTTTGTCGTCATTTCTTTGTTATCTGCATTATTATGAAAATAAACGGATACAGAAAATGAATACATATCAATGAAACGGCGACTGTAATTAAGATCATATAACCTTAAATAAATAAATAATCATACAAATTTATCGAGAAAATACAGCGTTCTGTATTCATTTCAGTAAAATTAAAAGGAGAGGGGGTATTATAATGTACGGTCGTAGCAGTGTTTCGTAATTAATGATCAGTAAACCATATATTTCAGCGAATTTTTTCTTGGTTCCAAAAGTTATCCTACTTTGTTTTCAATGTCAAGTTCAGCCTGATATATGTGCCCACGGGTTAAAAATACAGCCAAAGTGTGACTGACAAATCGTTCAATTTTATGTAAAATTTGTTTCCCTGAAAAATGAAGTTGATGTATTTTACGATTTTATAACATTCTTGAAACCAAATGACTTACTCGGCGTGGCTTATTTTAACTGGAATGCAATGAAGGTTTTACTGAGTGGGATTCTATTTGACCAACCTAAATCTTTCGCTGGCTAATCTCATTCACCAAAACTTACCTACTGAAAAAGAGACTCACATAATCGACGCTTTTCCAATAGTCATAAAAATCTATTTTTGCCATCTATCAAGAAATCGGGAGTGGTAAATGTCAGCTGAATGAATTTAATGGCCTCTTTGAAGGTTTGCAAAATGAAAACTCAACTTTAAACAAGATATTTTTCCGAAGTTTGAGATCCAATCAGTATACAAATCACAAATCTCTCATTTAATTTCGAAATCTCGGAAGGGTGCCCATTCTAGTGTAACGTTTATTTTAAAAAACGCCCACGGGAATACAACATATCAGAAATCCATTAAAGACACATTATAGCCACCAAACGAAAACAAACGGAACACATTCAGAGTAAAAGATGACAGCAGGTGCATTATAAATCACGTGTTGACTCGCTGCTGCGTTTCTTGGTTTAGTCACGTCTACGAAAATAAACACAATGAACAACATGGTCACAACAAAAGAGCGAAATATGACCGCCAGCTCGGTTTTTTTATTATTTTATGTGGGTTCCAGTAAATCTATTTTGAAACGCAATAGGACGCAGACGGTAATTAGACCAAAGGAAAAATAAAAAGAGCTTCTCCAATACACTAACCAAGAAATATGAAAAAAAATATTGCGCCTAATATTATAATGGCTATACATGAGAGTTTAAAGCATCCTGACTGCGATTTCAACATCAAAAAATTTTCCATCACGTAAATATTTTGAGTTATAGTTATTTTTATTTTATACAAAAATGGTCACATATTATAGGGAAATATAAAATCAAAACAAGAAAAAACAATAAATTTTGAGGATAACAGACTTTATTTACAATACACATAAAAAACATTCAAATGAAGTCTTTTATGCATACAAACGTTGACTTTCGTTTATATGTTTCATCGTTTTTCCTCATAAGGAACCAACAATAATCCCCCATCATTGCTTCATCCCATCTGCCTTGGTAACGTTGCTCCACTGTCAGTATGTCTTGGTGTAACCTTTCCCCTTGTTCGTCACTGGCAGCTCCCACATTTTCTGGGAAAAAATTCAAATGGGAGTGCAAAAAATGGATTTTGAGAGACATGCGACATCCCATTCTGCAGTACTTTTCAAGTAGTTCTTCTACAAGTGTTTTGTAATTTTCTACTTTCTTGTTCCCTAAAAACTCTAAAACAATTCTTTTGAAAGAACTCCACGCAGCTAATCAACATTTTTTAACAAACTGTTGATCACATAGTAGTTTTCTAATTTGTGGTCCAACAAATATACCTTCCTTGAGCTTTGCATTACTTAATTTTGGAAAAACGTGTTTAAGATATTTAAACGCATCACCTTCTTTGTCTAATGCTTTTACAACATTTTTCATTAACCCCAGTTTAATGTGTAATGGAGGTAACAAAACGTTTTTGAGATTAACAAGAGGTATATTCTTCACGTTAGCTTGACCTGGAATATATTTATCTCTCGAAGGTCATTCTTTTACTTGATAATGGCTCTGTGTTGCCCTACTGTTTCAAAGGCAAATNCAACTGCATATGCAAGAGGAATAGAGGGTCTTTTGTTACCATTATGGAGCAGAACGGCTTTTAAACTTGTTTTAGACGAATCTATAAATAAACGTCATTCGTCCGGGTTATGTGCAAATCCTAATTTTTCCATCACACCATTTGGATTTACACATACATTTTATCCTGCATAGTAAAAAACGAGGATAGCTCATGGTTACGGTTCCTAAATATTGTAGCTTTCGTTTCAGGGGCTAGTAAATTCCGTTGTTGTAATCT
>WOGL01000500.1:0-14582 GCA_015342145.1 Leptinotarsa rubiginosa | reverse complement strand
AGGTTGGCCTTATTAGTTTAAATTACTGTTGCGTGGATTTTCTGATGCAGGTCCCCGTCTAGGTGTGCCCGTTGAATGCCCCTGTTTGGGTATCGCCCCCGTTGATGGTCTCCATTCTCTGGGAAGCCGTGTCTCCGTCTTATCTCTTCCATTATTTCCTATTCTTCCTTTTTGGGGTGGATTATTCATTTCTCTTGAATTGCCATCCGCTTTCCGACACTCTTTGGCCCAGTGTCCTTCTCGATGACATATAAAACATGCGGTATTCCTCTGAGGATGACTTCTTATTCCGGACCTGCATTCTCTTGCCCAGTGTCCATTTTGTCCACAATTATAACATCCTTGTGAATTTCTTGGCGAAGGGAATTTCCTAGGCCCCATATTTGTTGAACGTTCCTTATCGTAAACGTCCCGATTCCTTAGCGGCGTTCCTTCAATTTCATTTTCCACTCCTGAAATTTTCGAGTTGCTGTTCCTTCCCTGTAACATAAGTATTGTTGTTTCCTGGAGTTTAACCAGCCGTTCTGCTTTTTCCAGGTCCAAATCCGATTCTTGTAGCAGTAAAATGCCAGTATCCTTCATTAAATCCTTTCTTAATCCCATTTTAAATTGACTGAGTATTAAATCTTTATTCTTTTTTTTAATTCCCGCCTCTTGTTCGGTAGTAGCCCCTTGCAAATCTTCTTTCAGTAAATTAGCCCCCAAAATCCGTAACCGCGTACAAAAAGATGAGACATCCTCATCATGTCGCTGATAACACCTGCTTAGATTATATTGGCTTTCCCCCGGTAGCCTAAAAGGTGCAAATTTGGAGAGCATCCGCGATTTTAATTCAAAAAAAGTTAATGTGTCCAAATCCGGTTCGGACTTAAAAAAATTATAGGCCTCGCCAATCAGTTTGAATTTAAACAATTTTAAAGTTTGGTCTTCCGACCACTCGTCTAGCTTTGCTCGCATCTCGAGTTTCTCGAAATATTTTCCGGCGTTCTTTCCCGAAAAATCCTCCAGAGTAGTCGCTATCATTCCTAGCGAGTACATGGCGGGTGCCCTTACCATGATAGGTGACGTATTCATATTTGGAGCGTTAGTAGTATTTTGAGAGGTGTTCACCATTTTATTCAAAATAAAAAATATACTTATGCAACACAATACACAAAAATCAACAAAAAGAAATCTCCTACCTTTGTGGCTTCTTCGACGCCTGAAATACAGCCTGAACTAATTTTCTATGTTCTCAAATGCAATTAAAACTTCTACTTAATCTTCACTTCCTTTTAGACAGCAATGGCTTTTAACAATTGTTGTATTCCCAATTCTTTATACTGTATTTATATATAAAAAAAAATCCTCAAGTTTGACATCTCCTACTATAGTACACCTAATTTTCGCCCAATAGTCTTATACGACCTTCTTAATAACTTAATTATCAACTTAACCTTTCAATATTTACTCCCGAACTTACTAAAATAAAAAAAAATCAAGAACTCTTCAAAATCATTCAAATTTAACTTTGCGTCCCATGTAGGTTTGACCCACTAACCGATATACCCCAAGAAAAATAAATTAAAATAATTAAAACAACCAACCTGAATAAATGGACCCCAGAAAATTATTTTATTTAACTCCCCTGTATATTAAATACAGTAACTCAACTCTAAACCACAACGTAAACATTCAATGACTCCCTCTGTATGTACTTTTTACTAACAGTAAACTGTATTTATGTCACCCAGTACCTTGTTAACTTTTTACTAGGCAACCATAATGTTTCTAGAACATTCCAACAATTCTGTGAGAACAAATCTAATTCCCAGTAACCTCGTCTAAATTTGGAACAATGAACATAAAATCTCGATACTTATATATTTTATTCAGCTTCACTCTATCTTTTTCCTCAATTCAAAAATATTTCATTCAAACAAAATGAATTTTATTTGCCGTTGCTGTCAGGAATTTTAACTCAACTTCAATATATTTAAAGCCCCACAGAGCTTTCTATCTTCTAACTTTCTTTCACCGACTTTATTGAACTACTTTAAAGCCTAATTATCATTCCCGGATACTTTAACAAAAGTTATCAGTGCCCTCTCAACTTTTTTAACTTCAAACCCAACTTATCTCTCTCCCCCTGTATACTCTACATAGCAAAACAAAAATAAAATTATTTTCCCTGATGCTTTAGCGGATACACCCAGTATATATCCTCAACCTACTAATATTGACTGATTACTGCTTTATTTCCTTCTCAAGTAAATTCAAATCAACGTAACTAATAATTCTGTCTACTCTGTGAGACCTTAAATTTCCTATCACTTCAGGCTGTCCACATATAACAAATACTTCCCGTCAACGCTATCAACTCAATTCATTTCTTCCCAATACTTATAATAAGTGTCCATAAATTTTAGTATTTGAAGCCGCCTTGTCCTATTTAATAACTTTTAAAACATACATAAATTCTCACTACTCACATAATTCTTTTGAATCTCGGCACTCAGTGTAATTAAGTTTCTAGCAGAGACAATCTCTGCTTATCCCACCGCTAGGTCACCAAATGTAATACCTGGGGTGTTAGTCCAGATTATTACTGTACTTAGTATCAAATTTAATTATTTACTGTCCTCCATCTGTCACCAATATATCACCATTCCGTAGGGCTGCTGGATTCGTGCCAAACGCACGAAGGTTGGTCTTTTGAACCTTAACTACACTGAGGGTTTCCCTTTTTAAAATTCCTCCTGTTGAGGTTGAAGCTTAACTTTATCAGCTGAAGGCCGATTAATTATTCTATAGGACAGGGACTTACTCAATTTAACGAGCCAATAAAAGAGAAATGTGCGGTTATAGATATATTATCAAAAAAAATGAATAATTGTTACCAAAATTTAACAAAGTTATAGATTGCAGTATGCAGTATTGCAATTATGAGCCCCCACAATTTACCATCGTGTAAAGAGTAAATATATATATATACAAATAAATGAAAAGAAAACCGTATAAACCACTTGAATATAAAAATAAAATACAAGAAACCCGAAGAAACAGAATTGTTCGTACCACAAATCCCTCCTATAATAAATAATATACAAAAATTAGATAACTCGTTATCAGCTCAAAAACACATTAAATTGTATTGCCTGTTAAGGTAGGCTTCCACCTTATACCTGAAATTCTATCAAAATAATGACCAAAATAATAAAAAAACTTTTTATAGGCTTGCCTGGCCGCCGTACTAATATTGACTTTCTATCACTTATATATCAATTGGAGTTTTACTCTAAGCCAAGGAGGAAGTGGTATAATTTCCTTGTCATTCTTTTCAACTTCAATGCCTCAAAATAACCAAACCCAAAAATAAAGTTCAAGGTGACAACCTCTCTCAATAAAACTACATGGGTGTTAGTACAATTTAAAATTTGACTCACGATACTCCGTTTATCCTGGTGTATTCGATTACCCTAGCTGCGCCTGTGATATGTCCGTCCTGTCCAGTCCTGATTCCGTAACCCTGGCTAATGCCACAAACCAAAACACCAAATTTTATTTAATTAACCGGCCTAACGCCACTATACCGCAAGATTCACTCCGTCGCCCCCGGTATCTAGAAATCAGTATTTCTAACTATTTTTATTCCGCTTACTCCCGTATCCCTCTGACTACCATTAATCGCCCGGAGTCTCGCGAAGTACCCTTTATCGCCCGGAGTCCCGCTAACTACCCGTCTTCCACTGACCGCCGTGTTCCCCTAACTCCTGTCGTCACCGTTTTTTCGGTCCTCCGCAACCTCCGAACCCCCAGTACCGTCTTTTTCAAAAAAAGTTCTTCCTCTTGACTTTCCGTGATTGGTCATTCCCTACGGTCTTGCTAAATTATTTTCCATTACCCTTCCCATTTAAAACTTATTTTATTTTTCATCGCACGTTATTGGTCACCCTCTGTTTTTGATAAGATGTGGTTCTGCCTATTTAGTTATGGCGGCTCTTTTCCGAGTCAACACAATTACCCGCCAGACCTTGGGTCAGCGGTTTCTCAATCGTTCCTAAGAAACGTGATTATGGGCACATGTAATGTATACGGTTATTTGGGTACTCTAACTTACATGGCGACGGCGAAACCGACAAAGTCTTACAATCATATATTATATTCCTCCAGACGCTAAGTCATCATGAGCCCGTTTTCTGCCTCTGGGTTCAATGTGACCGTTAAAATGTAATCGCGAAAATGCTTATCTAAATATTGAACTGACCCGGCAGAGAGATGCTGTACACAAATGAATTCTTATTTTCAAGAAATTAAATTAACCTTCTCCATTTCCCTTATAATGGCAATTATTACACCACTTCCCCCTTCGTAAAAGTTCTGGGCATACAGTGCCATAACTTTTCAAATAACTAAATCTACAATATCAAGTTCAAAATAAGGGTTCATTCATCTTAAGCCTAACAAAAGGTTTTGACTAAATTGTCGGCGGACAAAAGTTTCGCGTTTAAACCCGCGCACTAAACTCGCGAACACTCGCGTTCGTTCATGATGCACTGCAGCTATCAGCGAGGCTCCGTTGCCTGCTGTGGTATGGTGTGGTGCTGTGTGATGTGAGAAGTAACCTTTTTCACTCAGTCCTTGACGGCCCAGGACTTGCTGCTACTCTGCTACTGGATACGGCCCGATCCATACGTGGGTACAGTAATGTCGTGGTTGCAACGATCTCGGTCGTAATGGTCAGCTCGCCTTGTACTTGCGAGCGACCCCGCTACTACACAGTTCATGAAATTAGAGTGCAAAAGTTTATGTCTGGGTTCGTCTTAACTCAGATTCGGACCGCGACACGATGTCTCACTTAGATTTACGGCAAGTCGGTTCGCAAGGCCTGGCTCGCTCCTTGGGTTGCCTGGTTGGACTCGTCGGTCCAGTGTTGTGAGTGGGGTACTCGAGGATACAGTCTCGGAGGTACATCTGCTTCCTCTAGGTAGGCTTCTTCGTCCCTTCTTGGTTCGGTTATGTCCTGTGCTACTACTTTCTGGTATCTGTGGGATACCCACATAGTTAAGGTATTCCATAGACTGGCCAGTATCATTACTCCGCATCCTACTGTCTGGTAAATATGAATTCCATTCAATACCACTCCCAAAGCGTATTTGATTATTCTAAAAACAGCATAAAATCCCATGAGTCCACTCATAAAGAGCCCTATGTCAGTGAACCATCCCCAAATCTGCTGCATCGTGTTATGGGCTAATTTCTCCATTTCCTCTATATCAAATAGATTTACTGTGGAAAATCCTTGTCCTGTAGTTTCCAGGCCTGCTACTCGTCTCACTATAATATTCTCCACCGCTTTTCGTTCATTTCCGAAAGCGATTATGCGTTGGGCACTCTTAATCTCCTCCTGGGTGTAAATTCCTAACGCTCCAACAGGTTGTATCGGGTAGAAATTGAGTTTAGTTTCTACTTCTGGGGAAAGCTCTTCTGGAGCGTGTTTTTCTATGGGGTATGGAGTTAATCCAATCCATTGGTCGTCAATGAAATACAAGGGTGGCATCAACCCATTGCAATCTACCTCTTCGGCATGTTCTTGTATAATCCTAGTAACCGGTGCCATAAACTTGGTTCGGTTATTTACCACTATGGGTAATTCATTATAGCATTTATTGGTCCTGTAGATTTCTACGGTCCTGGGTATACATCTCATAATGTATAAGATTTCTCCTAATACCCTTCCTATATAGCCTCCATTCTCCTTAACGAGTTGGCTCAGGGTACTGGGCGCCAAAGGTGCCAGTAACAGCCTGGTGCGTAAAATTTCTCGCTGTGTTAGACATCTCCTATGAGCAGTGTCGGTATATAGTTGATCGATCTTTCGATTGTAGGCTTGTTCCACGTATAGAAACTTACTGTTTACGTAAGCCATTAGATCGGCATTGTGCGGGAGTATATCAACTTTTGGTTTGGGATTAAAATATTGTGAGGTTTCTTCCGCAACTATTATACGAGGATGTTCCGTTTGCCATAATTCCATATTACATACGTTGACTCTCTTTATCAGAGTAACTGCGAAGACTTTCGCATTGTTTTCAACTACTATCAGTCGTTCTGTGGTGATTTGGTTGATTATCTTATCGGCTTGGCCACTATATAAGAGGCTAAGTTTGTCTTCACAGGTCCGTAGGGGATTAGTCTCCCACATTGCTTCGCCTACGCTGGGGTCAAAACAATATCCTTTTAAATAGGGGCATACTACGTTACCCATTAAAACTATTTCATTCTCGTCTAATTTGATTTTGGCCTCGTAGTCCATTAGTCGGATTTTTACCGTGGCTAGAATAATGATACTTTTCCATGATTGCCCATTTTCATGGTAGGTGGTTCCTTCACAGGATCCGTCGGCGTTTACTAGTCCTTCTAAAGTGAGGGATGCTGTAGTAGTGCCATTGGCTGCAAGGTCTCCAATCTTCTGGTGATGAATGATTAAGGATCGATAACGATGCGCGTTGCGGCATTCGTCAGCACCTATGCGGTTTACATAGTTCAGTATTCCCCCGGACACTATTGAACTGTGGCTATGCATTCCACAATGCATAATTACTCGCGTGACTTCGATTAAACAAGTCCACACATGTTGAAAAGAAATTTCGTCTCTTTGTAACACGGACACTTTTCCCGACTCGCTTTGATATGCAGTCTGGGTTTCGGGGCACTCCGCGACATCGCGAATTGATATGGCTGATATCTCGGTCGCCTTGTCGTCACAATCGTAGGCGATGAGGGATTTCACCTGGGTGACGTTTGACATCATGAACAAGGTTACTCCCGTACTGATGATGAGGAGCCTGATGAGGTCCATCCTTCTGTCGGGTGTCTTCTTTATTCGACTTTGCCCTGTGGAGAAATCAAAACTTTGCCAAATGTATACAACAGTCTATGTCAATGACCCTATCATACAGCACATAATAAGAATGCATAAAACAAACATAAAAATATCAAGGCAATTGTTCGTGACATATCTATTCTAAATAGTGTTTAAAATCTTGACTATCTTCAATAACATATTTCTTGATTGGAGGCCAAGGCAATTTGATTTCTGACAAAGTGTCCTTTATATGTTATCCTACCTACCCATTTCTACGGTAGATCATCGTCACGATATTCAATATCGAGATCCTAGATCATCTCGCAATATTCCCTTATTAAGACCTTCCCTCCTACTTTCGCGCCCTCCTTTTTCGGTATTCCCTACTCCTAATCTCATGCCCTATTGGCATAATCTTCCACGTTATACATCTACTATGATCGGTAGATTTAGGAACTATCCTTTTCGAATAACTCCAAGTTCACGTAATCCGTGAACAGTAAAGAGGTGAAGATACTGTCATATTTCTCTTTCCACCCATATATGTTGAAAAACCCCTGTCGACCCTTTCCACCGAGGCCCAGCGGTTGAGGTTTCTCAAGGTCACCAAAACGTGAATCTACAAGAATTTCTATTTCTGGTTTTAGCCAGGGAACGATTATCGTACCCAGTGAGATTATAGTCCCCACCTGACTGAAACTTTATAATTAATACGATGACTCAGGTACATCATGTGTCGTGGTACATCTCAACATGGCGTTTCGGAAAAACCGAAATTAAATTCCACAAGACGTAATTGAATTTCTAATTCTTGTTCCCCGACAAATGAAAAAAATTTTTCCCCCCTTCCAGTCGGTGAACAGGGATGGCTGCCTACCAACCCAAGGTGTGTCAAAGCACGCTTTATACAAGATCTAGTACCTGTTACGGCCGGTACCCCGCCCCTCTGGATTTAACATATTATTATAAAACCCTTTTCTCCTCACTATTTTATCGCCCCTGTTATTTTACTACCTTTCCCATGATTCATTGGTATCTTACTATCTACCCTTGACCTGCCCTATTGATTGTATCCGTTTATCCTTTCCCGAACTGACCCGTGAACAAAACTGTTGTTATAAACTCGCTCCCTTTTTATTTCTGAAATATAGTCCTCATATTATCGTCCCTTAAGAAGTTTGTTCTAACTTGAACTGAATCAAAGTCCACCCCCTGAATATCCCCTTATTATTCTTGCATCTACTTTAATCCCGCATTTTTTTTTTGTAAGTACATTCCCCAATTCAATTATTTATTTGATTATTATTATTATTATTGACTTATGGGACTTACTACTAGCTTTAACCGTGGACTATGTCCTGACTCCGCCTTTAGGGAACATAACAACTCCCTTGCTTCTTCCTGGTAAAGAGAATGAAAATAAATGAATTGGGATCAGCTAGCGCTGCGGTGGGAGGAGTGGTATCTGTTTTGGCGGACTTTTACCCCGACGGTCGATCCTTTCACCGGCAGATGTATTCTCTTGCCCCCTCTGCAGAGCGTCCATCCTACAGAGCTCCAATAACCTCTACCATCCTATCGTGTGCGATGAAAACAAACGATACGACGGGAGAAATAGTATCCGTTTAGTGGGACTCCTACCCCCACGGTCGATACTTACCGGCAGTAGTATTCGAGCGCCCCTATCTGCAGAGCGTATTATTTCAATGTGCACAAGTTACGGCGTATACCAATCCGGTGGTCGCTTTGCCCTCGTAGACCGTCTTAGTGGAACTGGTTCATCTAAAAGTGATTCTTCCTCTGAGTACTCTTCATCACTGTCCCTAGCGCTCTCTTCTTCCAAGGCCTGTTCTATATCCAGTGGGATATATTGGGGCATCATTACTGGTTTCCATTGATGTCTTTCTCTCGGGATGTCATGCCTCTCAACTTCGACATCTTCATCACTCCCGTCCTCCATACCTGGTTCCTCGTACTGCTTTGATTTTTCTTTTGGACCTACCCAACGGCTATTCTTTCTGTTTAGTTTGTCCGTATCCCTCGGGTTATAAGGTTTCAGCCTATTTACGTGTACTGTTTGCTCTACTCGCCCTTCGCGTTTCCTCAGCTTGCACGTGACCGCTGTTGCCATTTCTGTTATTACGTACGGGCCCTCATAAGCCGGCGAAAGTTTTTTTGATATTCCTGGTTTCACTGATTTAATTTTCACTAGCACATAGTCCCCTACTTTAAATGGATGCTCCGCAGTTTTTTGGTTATACTTTTCATTTCTTGTCCTCTTCGTCTCTTCTGTATTCACAAATACTCTCGTATATACCTGTCTTAGTCTTTCCAGTAATTCTGACGCGTAGTCCTCGTCATAATTGTATCTAACTCTTCCCGATTGTATGAAGCTATCTATTGGTAGCGTCTGTTCTCTCCCATGTAGCAAGAAAAACGGGCTATATCCCGTGGTGACGTGTGGGAGTCCCCGGTAAGCCATTAACACGAAAGGTAACCAGTCATCCCAATCTCTTTGATTGTTACTTATATAATGGGAAAGCATATCTTTCATTACTCTGTGCATCCTTTCAATTTGTCCGTTGGTGGTTGGTGCGTAGCTGGCAGTGTGACTCTTTTTGACTTTTAGAACTCGACATACTTCTAGAAATAGCTGTGACATGAAGTTGGTTCCTCGGTCCGTCAGTAATCTCTTAGGTGTTCCATGTCGCGTTATTATATTTTCTACAAACGCTCGGGCAACTGTGTCCGCTTTCTGATCCGGTAGTGGGATCGCCTCTACATACTTAGTGAAATAATCTTGAAAGGTCAGTATATAACGGTTCCCCCTATTTGAAGTTACCATTGGTCCTACTATATCCATGGACGTTAATTCCCAAGGCGCCGTTGTCGGTGTGAACATTTGTAGTGGGGCTTTCTTCTGATGCGGGGAGGATTTCCTACGATTGCAAGCGTCGCAGGTGGCGCAATACTTAATAACATCGGTCCTCATATTTGGCCAGTAGAATCTCCGCTTTATACTGGCTAGTGTTTTCTGTTGTCCTGGATGACCAGCAAATGGCGCGTCGTGAAAGTCCTCCAATACTTTCCTAACATATTTCCTAGGTACAATGAGCTTATCCCCATCCTCTTCTACGTGATATATCAGCCCATCTTTTGACCTATAGTAAAGCGGATTTTCTCCCGTCATGTCATTCTGTCTCTCTATCTCTTGGCAAAATTCGTCCTTAGTTTGTTCTTTCTTCAACTCTTCTCGGTCCCATTCTGGCACTAACAGATCCTCGCGCTCTTCTACAACTCCAATGGTTGCTACTTGCTCAGCCAATTCGTAAATGTAAATTTCGATATTAGTATTATGGAATAAAAATTCAATCATTCCCAAGACGGCGCCCCAGTCTAATTTATCCAAGCCATTCCCAATTCGCGGCATCGCCAGATGAGTATCTTTATTCTTATCACAACAATTTTTCAATTCCCTCAAAGCATTCCACATGCTTCGATACGATGGTTTGTCCCAATACTGAGCTTTTGTAACTAGGTAATATATATTACGTTCTGGTAGTCTTAGTTCTGCGACTTCTCCGACGTTTCTCTCTTGTTGCACCAATGTTTCTACTGCTCCGTAAATTTCCTTGAATTGACGCGCGATTCCATCTCTCATCGCAAAATCCCGAGAGACACAGTGGGCTAAGGCCCACTCCTCCGGGGCGGAAAATAAATTTCCAACTTTTATCTTCAGCTTCGTCATTTTTGGAGTTTGATGTATCTTCCTATATTCCTCGTACTCTTCGAACTCTGTCTCAATGTAATGATCCCCTCGATCGTGCATCCGGCTTAACGCGTCAGCGTTGCCATGCAGTTTACCCTTGCGATGTATTATCGTAAAATCATATTCTCCCAAGGTCAGAGCCCATCTAGCCAGTCTAGAACCAGGGTCTTTAATCGTTAACAGCCACTTCAATGGTCGGTGGTCTGTTATAACAGTGAACTTATTACCATACAAATAACACCTGAAGGTTTGTATTCCAAAAATCACCCCCAACAATTCTTTTTCAGTAGTAGAATAATTCAATTCGGCTTTCTTTAGATTTCTGCTCGCGTATGCTACTGGTCTCTCATGTCCTTCCCTTAACTGGCTGAGGACGGCCCCTATTCCTGAGCCAGACGCGTCGGTAGCAACAATAAATGGTTGGGAAAAGTCCGGAAAAATCAGGACCAAATCCGATGTCAATATACTCTTCAGTTTTTCGGTGGCCTGTAGAACTTCTGGTGTTATTTCAAACTTCACCTCTTTTTTTGTTAAATGCGTTAGCGGTGCCATCAACTCCGCGGCGTTAGGTATAAATCGTCGATACCAATTTACGATTCCTAAAAACGATCGTACTCCCTTAACATTCTTTGGGATTGGAAATTTTTGGATTGCCTCGATCTTTTCTGGATCCGGAAGAACCCCGTTCTGTGATATCGTATGTCCTAAATATTTCACTTTATTCAGTAGAAAGTTACATTTCTTTGGTTTTAGTTTCACATCCACGGCCCTCAGACGCTCAAACACCTGTCTCAATCTTTCGATATGATCATCGACTCCTTCCGCATTGAAAATGATAATGTCGTCCAAATATACCATACAAATTTCCCCGGTAAGTCCGGTCAAGGTAATGTTCATAAACCTCTGAAATGTCGATGGTGCGTTAACCAGACCAAACGGCATTTTCAGGTACTCATAGTGCCCTTGGAACGTACTGAATCCAGTTAAAGGAACGTCCTTCTCTTCCATGTCAATTTGGTGATATGCTTCTGCCACATCAATGACTGAGAAAAGTGCGTTACTCCCTGTGGTATATCCCTGAATCAGATCTGAAATGTTGGGTAGTGGATAGTATTCCTTCTTAGTGACGCTATTCAGTCCCCTATAGTCGATACACATTCTCACTTTTTCCTCCCCATTAGGTAATTTCTTCGTCACCAGTACTACTGGTGCTGACCACGGACTAAACGATGGGCGAATCACCCCTGCGTCTAGCAATCTGTCTATTTCTTTCTGCAAAACTTGACGCTGATGATATGGAATCCTGTAGGGGGCCTTACATATAGGCTGCGCGGCCGGTTCTAAGGTGATACCATGTTTGACCATAGTTGTGCTAGTAATCACATCGTTTTCTTCCAAAAATAAGTCCTGATATTCTCGTATTAATCGTTGTAATTTCGTTCCAGACTCTTGGTCTAAATGTTCCAACTCAAACCCGGTATTACTCCAATCATTTCCCTCCAGGTTAATTCGGCCAATTGTCTGCTTTCCCGTAACCAGTTTCCTCATATCTACTTCTCCTGCTATAGCTCTAGCAAGTTTTTTCTTCTTTTCCAAGGTAACCTCTCTGGAGGATACATTTATTATTCTAATCCATAATCGTGCTGAATTTTCCATCACTGCGTTTGCAACATAAAGGCCATTGATACCCAGGTCGATGGCTTCACAGATCAGGACTTGCCCCTCAATAGGTTTGGCCAAGATGGCTGCTACCATGGTCTGGCCCCGGCCTTGCACACCTACTTTTTCTTCCAGAATAATATCAGTTTCCCATCTCTTGTGAGGCAGCTCTACGGTTTTATTTTCTCCATCCATCCGTTGTGCGTGTTCTACTACGGGTTGTCCTCTACCTTCGTTTCCAGCGTTGTTCAACTGTTTCAGTTCCTTTTCTTTCCGATCGAAAGCTAGATTGGTTGTCAGTGGTTCTGTCCTCGGTACGCCTTCTAACAAAGCCTTCATGTCTTTTTGTACCTTATTCACTTTGCTCTCAGGGTTCGCCATCGTTTTCTTCGGCTTCAGTATCGCGACAGCCTCTTCTTCTATTGTCCGTAATACGCTGTGTGCTTCCTCCAACTGTTGCTTCTTCTGTTTTAGTTGGTTATCCAAATCAGTTAAGGCTTGATTTTTCTCTTCTATTTGTCTACTCCTGTCCTCTACAGCTCGTCTCTGACTTTCGAACTGTTCTTCTACTTTTTCTTCCATTGTCAATTTCGCAACTGCCCGATTCTTTTCCAGTACAATGCCCTTAGTGGACTCATTCATCACCTTAATCCAGAGTCGTACTGTATTATCTGTATCCGCGTTAGCTACGCGTACTCCCTTCAAACCAAGGTCGATTGGCTCGCAACTCACACCTCTTCCTGTCTTTGCCAAAATGGCGGGTACCATGGCCTCATACCGGCCTGGCACAACTACTTCTTGCTCCAACAATACATGGACTTCCTTACTATTCTCAGTGACTTCTTGGTTCCTAATAAATTTTTTCTTGGTGGGGGTTTCCTTGGCTTCACATGTCGTTGTGACTTCCACTTCCTGATTCCTTTTGTTGACCCCGTATCCTCCTAGCTTATCTACTGTTCTCTTGGCCACGCTCTCCCTCATGTTATCTACTAAGTTGTGACTTTTATTCCTCCCCGCTTCTGGGGTCTTCCATTGCGTTTTAAATGCTTCTTTCTTGCGGCTGCTTTTAGTCGGTTGAATAGTTCTTCTCCAATTTTCAAAAAATCTTCTCACCATTCCTAACCAATTTTTCCATTCAAATTTCGAAGTTTTCGGGTCTCTCCCAGTTTTGCTCCACATTCCTCTTCTTTCATTAATGTATCCTGGGCATCTCCCATTTCTTGACGCCGTCTTCCCTGCAATCTTCATATGCTCTTTCCTGTAAGGAGCGTCCGTAATTTTTCCGATTCTCTTCTCGCCAAACTGATTTCCTAACGTTTCTTCCTCGTGTGAGAGAAATCTCACTAGTGTCCTTCCAAGTTTAAGCCCTTGTTCTTTACCGTAAATAACGTGAGCCTGAGTTGCCGACAGGAAATCTCTTCCTAAAATTATGTGAGCATTCCCCAGAGTTTCGTCCTCGCATACTATTGCTGTCCATTTTCTGCACCATTGCTTATTTTCCGTTTCGATCCATAGATTTGTAGATCCCCATGTTTTAAGAAAATGACCCGTTACNCCGACAGAGAATCCCTTCCTGAAATAACTTGAGCATTCCCCAAGGTTTCGTCCTCACACACTATTTCTGTCCATTTTCTGCACCATTGCTTATTTTCCGTTTCGATCCAAAGATTTGTAGATCCCCATGTTTTAAGAAAATGACCCGTTACACTTGTGAGATGGTAATGTTCAGCGCCTCGTTTATTAATTTCTTCTTCCTTGACTAGCCCTCGCTTCACTAGGGTCACAGCAGCTCCTGTATCCACGAGATAGTTTCCCCGGTTTCCATTTATCGTCATGCGTACTAAATGTGGTATATACTTTCCCGATTCCATTGTCACCTCCGGTATGACCATCACATATTGTCCTCGTCTCGGTTTCCCCTTCATTACATCGTCTTCCCATGAAAAACTTCCCTTCGTAATGTTCTGCCATCCTTTCTCATGACTTTCTCCTGGTAGCCTGAAAGGTGCGAATTTTGAAAGCATCCGCGTTTTCAAATCAAAAAATGTCAATGTGTCCAATTCCGTTTCCGCCTTAAAAAATCGTAAGCCTCGCCAATCAATTAAAATTTGAATAATTTCAACGTTTGATCTTCTGACCACTCGTCTAACTTTGCTCGCATCTCTAATTTTTCAAAATATTTCCTGGCATTCTTTCCAATAAAGTCGCTATCATCCCTAGCGAGTACATGGCGGGTGCCCTTAGCAAAATAGGTGACGTGTTCATATTTGGAGCGTTAGTATTATTTTGAGAGGAGTTCACCATTTT
>WOGL01000499.1:0-14458 GCA_015342145.1 Leptinotarsa rubiginosa | reverse complement strand
GGTCACTTCAAGTGCGACGTTGCTAATGAATCACCTTCAATTGAAAATTGTTATAGTATATGTAGAGCTAATGTAAACTGACATCTACTTAAAAATTATCAGCTAGAACGTACAATTTGGAGTTTCATTTATTTCATTTTCTTTATTTCTTCTTTATATCTCAAAAGAGCATTTGAAACTGTTAATGTAGAAATTCTTCTAAAAAAATGTGTACACTGGGATTTACTTATGAAGCAATGAGTTGGTTTGAAACCTTTATCAAGATAGATTACAAGTCACAAAATTCAATAAAATCTCAAGAGAGATTTTAACAAAACATAGAGTTCCACAAGGGTGTGTTTTAGGAGTCCCATTATTCGTTCTATACAGTTAAATAAACTCACTATTTTCATTACAATAATACTTATTATAGTTGTATTTTGTGACATGTTTGGAAGATATAGCTTTGGTAACAACTAAATAAATTGGAAAAAATTGGAATTGGTGAAGATAGGAATTAGATTAACTCCAGTTTTTCAAATGTATGCCAGTAAGAACATTGTTGAGTGAATTAATTTTATTACTATTACTATTCCTTACTTGAAATCCGATATAGGCAGCTTCACTTTCTCCTTGGCCATATACTTCTCGTAACCTAGATACTTTGTTCGTTGTTTGAAACTCTCACCTTCAAGCTCTTCATAAAATATATCCTCTGCGTCATCTTCATTTTCATCTTCAGTTGATTGACTCTGGCTTATTCGTGGAGATATTTCCTTTTCGTACACCCCAACTATCCGTTGCATCTTGTCAATAGTCTTATGATCTAAACTAACAGTAGGATACGATTTTTTCTTCAATAGTTTCACTTCGTTTTCATCGTACAACATGGGAACCCCTTCTTTGGTGATTTTTTTCTCTTTCAAAAGCCAAGAAAGCACCTGCAGGGCTGCTTTGGTCGAAGCGAGTGTTTTTTTAGAGTCTTTAGCCATGAACTTCATTTCTGTTGGCCAGCTAATATTATAGGTGCACAACCACATCTGCTTTTTATGATCTAGGACTAGTCGATAGGAAGGAGTAGCTTTGAAAGCAGTATTTTTAGTTTCACTTGTCACCTGTTGGAAAATGTTGTGCAAAGTGCCCTTGGGACTATTAAATAGTTTCACAGCATCTCCATGTGGGGGGCTTTCGCTTGGAGTTACCTACGTATCAACAAATAATATAATTTTAGCTCAAAATCTTTGACCTTCCACGATTGAAAAAAAATAACTTTAATGAAGAACTTTATACAAATACATCAGTTACTTGCACTTAATAAGTGGACTGGTAAAAAAATAAGGTTCCGTGTTTAATTGTTCAGAACTTGGCGTTTTTATACTTGAACACACAAAAAATGTTCAGCCGATTCAAACTTCAAAAACAAAATAAATGGGCTACAATGCATGCAACCAGATAGAATTTTAGGAGGTTTCTTTCAAAAATTTAAACAAATACCAGTATTTGCAAGCAATTAGAGTAAAAATACAAGCAACAAATTTAAATGAAAACAAAGGTGCAAACCTAACGTTTCAGTTTAAATTACAAATATTGCTTTTCTACACCCTTAAAACGTTCTCCATTACAGTCATTGTGTCTTCATTACCAATTGTGAAAGGTATAAATACACAAAAAATATCAACTGATTTCCTTCACGAAAAATAACTTTCACTCAGTACCTCAAATTCTTGTACTAGATCCACTCCCTGTTTTACAGTTTCCTCTGGAATGTCTGGGTCAGAACGATTATCATCTTTTGTTGCAAGTAAACCTTGAGAATGTGCTTTTTCGATAGTGAAATCAGAGTGACTGGTTACCCTGGTTCTGTCAACTTCGGTGGTACGTTGTATGGAGGAAGTCGCTACATACCGTTGTATAACTTTTAGTAAACGTCTATATCTTACAAATGTCTGTTCTTGATTAGTTGTTGAATTGATTCTTGTGGCAGAATAATGGATTTTTCTCTGGCAGACCAAAGAAACATTTTTACTGAATGGAAGCCTGACCTGAAAAGAGAAAAGATAATTCAACAAAAAGACCGATGTTAGATAATGACTACTCACGGAATGGATTATATTTTTGTGAGTGAATATTTTTCTACTAGAAACCAACATTTCTTTGCAAAACATTTTTAACTTATTGTATTATTTGATCACAACAATAAATAGTAAGATATAAACTTTGGGGTTTTAAAAAGTGTGGTTAACTGTTGATTGAAGAGGTTATCTTAGCTTCTTCTTAATTTTCTTTCTCTCAGCTGGGTTCAGTTCAAGGTAGTGTCACCAAAGTTATTGATGTATATTGAGTGATTGTAGCTCCTCATACTGAACATTCCTATGATATCGGTATTGCCTCGTCTCACTGTTCACTTTTTAACTTATTTCTTTCGAAAATTCACTGAATGATCTGTATTTTATTTAAAAAAAAAGCTTCAAAACGAGTTAACAAAACACAATAGCAGAATGACCGATGATAAAAGAAAAAATACGGACGAAGGGTATAGAATTTCAATAAATAAAAATAAGTGAAATTCCCTCCAGTCCACGTTATACGGAATTACCGTTGGATAACAGATCAGACTGAGTAAATCTGAACAACTTCGATTATAAAACGCCTGAAAGTGGTATTCAAGTAATACTCTTGTGCAATTTTCACTAAATAGTTTACAAAACTGCAAATAACCCCAACACGTATTGCACTTGAAAAAGCTATTGTATAACGAAACACGCGTAGCGGTTGTTTGTGATTTTGTAAACTGCCCAGTGAAAATCTCACAATGAAGTGATACGTTATGGACTTTCCTCAAGAATTGGCTAATTTCATCACGTGCCTGAAAGTGATATGAATAAATACAAATTAACGCATCATTTCAAGACATATTATTCACAAGAGTTGAGGAAATTTTATTCAACATGTCATTTATTCAAACTGAAGTTAATATTAGAGTTCATCAACTTTTCGTTGAAGTTTGTGGAATTTCCTAAATCTGGATTTTCATAAGATATCTCTCATTCGGCTGTCACCTATCGTTAAAAGACTGACATTTTTGAGCCTTATTATTTATTCTTATGTAGTATCCATCATCTTTTGATCACCACCGCTTTAATTTACTTTTTCTTAGCACGTTTTACTCTTTTATACCGAGCGAGTTCTCCCTCGTAACTTTGAGGTAGAGCACCAAAAATATCCTCTTCAGACATATCTATGAGCTGTCTGGGCTCTCTATTGTTTTCATCTTTCTGCACGCGCCTTCTAAAGCGAGAGTGAGGAAACATTTTCAGCTGTCTAACGGCAGCAAGGTGACGTTTGACGGGTCGGCGTTGAGATGTCATCGAGTTGAGCAAGTTTTCCGATGACGAGAGTTTGAAAATGCTTGGCTGCAAGTCCACGAAATATTCGCCATTTTCGAAAGGCCCCTTGATTTCTCTCTTCGTTGCTTTAATCGCCCGTCTGAATTGGCCACTCCCTCTGCTTTTGTACCCAAGGTCTTCTTTATTCTTAATTACCTCGTGAAGTCGCCTCAAAAAATTTTTCTTCTCTGTTGATAACTTCCGATGAATCTCAGCATTGTCGTCATATTCCGAGATCTCTTGTGGCGGTAGTCGCTTATAATCAGCAAACGTATTTCCACATTTGCAATCTTTGTCGGTTTTGCTGCAATCGCAATGATGTTTTGCGGAATTTCTGCTGGACGACATGAGATGTTCTTCATCTGAAGTTAAATCTTGGGACTTGGAATGTCCATTGACGCATTTACAATCTCCGGAGTTTTTATCGCAGTTGCAACCTGTTTTTTCGTTTGATGTGAAGTGGTTACCAATATCACCTAAAAGAAAATCGTATTTGAGCATTCTTTTAGTGATGTTTGCATGTGCCCAACCCGAATTACTTCTACTAAAAAAAACACCAAGAGTAACGTTGATAGTATTGGAAATTTCGAAAAGCATTTCGAAGTTCAGTAAAAAATTCGGGCCGACTCAATGTAATCATTAGATGGGCCTTTCTAAAAATCCTGTATTGGAATAACAAAAACTTGTCGAATAGAAAATTGGAAATTTTCCACAATGTATATTTTGTATATAGTTCTTACCACTATCTTCGTTTTCACTATCTTCGATGATATGGTTCTTTTCCATGAACTTGGGCTCGTATTCATTGGCTGAGTAGTCATTTTCGTTTTCCATGCTAGGTTGTCTCATCATATCGTTATTGTCTTCATCTTCTTCGTTGGTATCATAATCCACGTTAGCTTCCTTCAAAGACCTACAACAATGGAAATATATACTCAATCGATTGATTATTACAGGAAAATGTACCTAGATTGATAGTTTCTTTCATTATCTCGTGGCACCTGGTTGGATTCCAAAGCTGTAATGTCTTCGTTATCTTCTTTGGATCGGTGGTATTGAATATTTCTTTTTCGGCGGATATGAATGTCATCGTTCCCACTATCACTGACGATTGGATCGATATCGCTATTTTCATCATCATTCAGGGTTTGCTTTTCCTTTTTTTCTGAATCTTCCTTCTCAATAGCATTCGCCTTTCTGAGTTCCTCTATCTCTTTCTTAACTTCTTCTTTCAACTTATGTATCTTATCCCTTATCTCTCTCTCTACTCGTTTTCCATAATCATCGATGTTGGTATTCTCCTCGATTTTTTCGGTGTTGTATCCTAACACGGGCATATCATCTTTGACATGGTCAACCGTTGCTTCTTCAGATCTCTTATCGCGATGATCTTCTATATCCGAGTCTGCTTGGTTTTCTTTTTCGTTGAGCGATAGAAGGGGTTCAACCCCACCCACGTTCGGTTTGGTAACATTGGTAATTCCTCTCTCTACTGGAAAAGCAGAATTGAATTCATTACGTTTTTCTCTAGTTTCCTTTGCGATGTCAATCTTGTTGGTTCCAAGCTCCAAATTCTCGTCTTCCACTTTACGCTTGTTATCCTGGTTAGGATAATCGTCCACCAGTCCTATATCGCCCAGAATGTTTTTCAGTTCTTCCTCAACTGCATCATTGATGGATACTCGTTCGTCATACGACGATTCTCTCTTCTTCTTAGCTCTCTTGCTGGAGTTAGTTTTAGGACTAAGCGATCTATCTAATCTACTGTCTATTTTGAATTTGGCAAATACCGAGGGGTATCTTTCGTCAGAAAAGCCAACGCCATCTTCATAGTAATCTTCTCCAACCTCGCTAGGGTATAGAAAATCCATTATTGATTTTTGTTTACTTGGCAGTGGGTTTATATCGACTAATGTTGGCTCTCCGTTGACTGGTAAGAATCTGTAAGATTCTTCGTAAGGCTGAAACAGATTTTCACACTGAATCAGTACATTCTATCAATGATCCGATTGTTCAAAGAAGATTACGCGTCAATGAGCTCTCTGTATTGATGAGTTAGAAAAAGAATAAAAAACTTGTTAATGGTGAATTGACGCAGCGGATAAGTGTCCGACTATCTACCGTGGAGTCCTGAGTTCGAACACACATTGGGGCAGATATTTTTCTCGCGAAAATTTATCTAGTCGAAGGTTGATTGATTCTACTACGTGATATGGCCATCGACATAACAGGTTATGTCGATGCTCACGGTACTGCAAACAATAGTCGCGTGTGAACATGGTGGCCTTCTTTGGCCACCAGACCATAGTCTGTGGAGAGCAAGGGAAGGTTAATTCAGTCAGACTAGAAAATTCAACAAGTTACAAGGATGGGGCAAAACAGATATGTCGGAATATGTGGAGATCACGAAACGAATGAAAAAACATAACACAGCACCATATATTTGACGGTCATACCTCCCCATATTTTCGGAAATTCGCTAACTTACCTGTAATATCCCGATCGGTTCATTATTTTTATACATCACGGCACACTCCAGACCCTTACTACTTTGCATTTCTTTTTTGCTCCCGATGAATCTTTTGGAAAATTGGTCTGTGCCAGTTTTGTATTTGTGTCTTGGTCTGTAACTTTCGTGCATACTCACAGTGTCCTCTCTCCCAATATCTGTCTCACTATCAGAGCTAGAATTATTTCAGGTCAGAGCATCAACGGAATATTGAACTGGTGGAAAGCGCTTACCTCCAACTACCGAGTTCCTTACTTGCATGTGATTTGGAGGTGGTGTATAATGCTAATAAAATGGTAAATAAATAAAGTTTCGGAGTATCTACTCTCATCGTAAAAAATGAGAGTGATGTTTCTGTCTTGTGATGTCACAATTTAGCTGTCACATTGCTAATGAGGTAAGATCCGAACTGAAGCATTATTGGGAATATGGAAATTATTTCATTGGTACTTCTGTTATACGCTTATATGACACAGGGCGTTTTATAATTATTTTTGCCATGAAAACTTGGTTGATATATAGAATAATTGGAACTGCTGCCGTAAAATGAATCAGCAATTTTGTTCTAGTGTGGTAAAAGTATTTTCAAAAGATGTTTTAGTAGACGTCAGTTGTGTCACAATTTTTGATTATTTCATTAATCATGATTTCAATTACATGTGATTTAAATTCAGAATATTTGAGAACATACTTTATTGGAGGCTTTATAGATTTGCAAAATGCAGGGTCTTTGTTAATGTATTGTTATCAAATTCATTGTCATATTTTATGAAGAAGAATTCCTTTCAAGATTTTAACTGGGGCGCCCCCGTGGAGGTAAAAAGGGCTCGTTTACATATGAAAATTACCTTTTCATCCCTGTTTCTCCATACTGGTATGTCCTAGGAAGCTAAAATTTGGTATATAGGTACTTCTTAGGTCTGAGGTACGCATTAAGAAAGGATTTTCGAATATTCCAACTGGGGCGCCCCCCGTGGGGGTAAAAAGGGCTCGTTTACATATGAAAATTATCTTTTCATCCCTGTTTCTCCATACTGGTAAGTTCTGGGAAGCTAAAATTAGTATTTAGGTGCTTCTTATATCTTAGATGCGCACTAAGAAAGGATTTTCAAATTTTCCAACTGGGGCGCCCCCCGTGGGGGTAAAAAGGGCTCGTTTACATATGAAAATTACATTTTCATCTCTGTTTCTCCATACTGGTAAGTCCTAGGAAGATAAATTGTTGAAAAAGCAAAACCCTTTTTATCTGTTCCAGTAATAAACTGGAAATTTGTCATTCACCTGAATAGAATGAATCTTGGAATTATTACCTATATACTTACCTCATCAACTTTTTTACTCTCACATTTTGAAGTTTTTTCTAATTTATATCTCGTTAATTCATATCTAATTTCAGAGTTGTTGAATGCTCAGGCCTCTGTTATACACTGAGATACACTTCATAAGATCTTACATAACCTCCAAGGTCCCAGCAATATAATTTGATAATGGAAGATCAACATACTTCGGCTAATTTACATTGTGCATTGATGAGAAGTGAAAAGTTTGAATTCGATCTGTAGATAATCAATTTACTAATTTCGGAGAATTCCTGAGCAACTGGAAAAAATCTACCAGGATGATCTTTATGTGTGTTAGGTGTGACTCAATATCCGTCAGAATAAGTTTTAATTCGAATAATGAAGATATAGGTTATACTTACGGGTGAGGTTACATTAAGGTGAAAATGCCTCATTCCCTGAGTTTATGAATGTGTGTGGAAGGTCCAAAGAATGAATTCGTGTAAAACCATTCTCAACTTTGTATGGTCGCTTATCCGAAAAAAGTTTGGTGTAAAATTTGTAAGTAACGATTTTCTTGGAATTTTATATGAGACTGTCAAACGAACATCAGGCCTCTTCATAGAGTGGTTTGAGCTATTAGGATTGAACATTTTATAGGTTCCCATGATTTGAAATTTGTTAAAACATATTGTATGTGTATTCGAGAAAGACTGGTGAAAAAATGTATTTCATCGAGGAAAACTATAGTTCAATAAATTGATATCAGAAAAATTAGAAGGAATAAACATAACTTTACCTATAACTTGATGTTTTTCAAAATTATATGTATTCAAAAGTTTTTATTTTCTTTTTCGAAACTGAATTCCTCAACATTGACTTGTTTAGTTCAGTACAAAGCTACGAAATAATACACACAAAATATAAATACCGGTTTTTATTAAAACTACACCCTGCACATATAAGTTTCCTTATTTGATGGTGTCGTCGAATCTCAGCCAATTTTTTTAACGATCTCAGCAGTAACAACTTTATTCCACTAAAGTTGTACTAGAGAAAACAAATCAACATAAAAGTAATGCAACTTTGATCCCACAGAAAAAAGACTACGAATGATTGAGTCGAAGTTACTAAACAAAAATCATAGTATCGAAAATTCAGATAATACAAAATTAGTCTTTTTTCCGTTTGATTAAAGATAAATTAATGAAAAAAAATATATAAAAAATAAAAGCTTTATTCATAAAGTATTTGACTTCTATAATAATAAAAGCTAGAGGGTAAGCTTCTGTAGGCTTATAAAAATAGTTATATCATCTGAGCCCCAACAAGACATAAAACCCCTACCGTAAGCTTAGGTGAAAGTATTGCGTTTGTTATTTTCGATCTATCGATATACATACATCCGTTCCTAAATATAACAATTGACGGAATGTAACAATGTTAAATGATTAATACAACAACAGTCTATATAGAAAATAATTCAAATACATTCACTTGGTGATCAACGGCATATAGAATTTGTGAGATTTGGTATCTCTGGTATGTTTGAATGGCCCTTTTGGAGCGTCTACTAGCACGGCAGGACATGGCCCAACGTTTCTAGGAGCAAACTCTTTCTTGTATGACGTCACTACGTGGACATTGCTATCACCCAGCGTTATATTCGAGACGTTCGACCTTCTGTTGATCCGCTCAACCCGTTGGACGTTTGTCTGCTTCGTGAACTCTCCGTAAGACTTTGCCTCTGACTGTCCGTAAAAATGCCCACCAACGGATAAGTTATCCCTCCTGACAACCTTTTGCGGGCGCTCCACAGTCTGATATTGCACGCTGCGTCTGTTCGCCCCAGTCGATTCCTGATTCGACCGATGAATCGAACTAAGGCTGTGTCTGTCACTGTTCACGATTCTGCCTTGATCGTGCAAGTTGCATACAGACTTCCGCATATCCAAAGCGGAAGAACTGGTAGCGTGAAGGGCCTCCGTGGAAGTGTGTAGGCCCTTTCGGTGGAGGATCTGGTTACTAATCTCCTCGGATGTCACGCCACTTTTCCTGTGATGCGTCTGCTTTTCGGATACATGCTTGGAGGTTTCGTTTTTGTGGCTAGTGGAGTGAACGATGTTGTTTTGACGGACCACGTTGCTAACGTTGGAAACGTCTGTATGGCTACTGGAAGAGTGGATGACATTGTTCTGTCGAATGGCGTTCGTGACGTTAGAAACGTCTGTATGGCTACTGGAAGAGTGGATGACATTGTTCTGTCGATTGACGTTCGTGACGTTAGAAACGTCTTTGTGGCTGCTTGAATGGATGATGTTGTTCTGTCTGACGACGTTGACGTTACTGACGTTATGTTCCTCATGTCTAACGTCTCTGTGCGAGGACGATTTGGTCACCTTAGTCGTGCTTCTCTCCTCATGACTTCTGTCAGTATCGTCTCTATGCCCTCCTTTGATTGTCGTTACTTTCCGAACGACGATGAGAGCAGCACCATCTGGTCCGGTGCTGGTATCGGGGGAAACATTCGTAGTCGATTGTGGCACCCGTCGCGTGTCCTTATTGTCCGTCACCTTGGTGGACTGTTTAATATTCTCCGTAGTGCTAACTATCTTGTTATCGGTAACGTCGATGCTGGTTCTGTTGTCGGTTCTTCGGGTGTAGGTCTTGTAGTTACTCTCGGAAGTGGTCTGCATGTTAGTAACGTCGCTGCCAAGTGTAATGTGTGACTCCATGTGGCGGCGCTTACTTATGACAGGCCCGGTGGGCGTGGCAGGACTACCGGGTCCGCCTTTCTTCGGCGTTCGATCAAACGTTTCGCGCGTCGTCGTAGTACACTCCATCGTACCGTTTCCGACTTTGAGATGGTCTTCGTGTTTCTTTATTTCTGCTCTCTCACCCCTGACGACAGTATGATGCGATCTGCTAACGGTCGTGTCGTGGAATTCCCCGGTCATATGAAGATTATCCTGGGGTTTCTTAGGGGTGGGTCGTTCTCCTGGTTGATATCCGTGCTTGGGCGGTCTGTCGAACTCTCCTTCTGGCTTGAGATTGTCGTAATGACGGATCGGTGTCCTGCGCTCTCCGGGTCCCACCTTGGAAGGTGTGCGTTGTTCGAAGTCACCTTCGGGGCGTAAATTGTCTTTAGGCTTCTTGGGAGTAGATCTGGCCACAGGTCGATATTCCGGTTCCTCGGGTCTACTGAAGTCTCCTTCAAGGTGTAAGTTGTCCGGGTGTCTGATAGGCGTTCTGCGTTCGCCTGGACCTATCTTTCTCGAAGGGGTTCTTTCAAATTCGCCTTCTGGCTTAAGATTATCCTGCGGTTTCTTAGGGGTTGGTCTTTCACTAGGTCTGTATCCAGGTTTCTCTGGTCTTTCGAACTCTCCTTCCGGATGAAGATTATCTTCGTGCCTAATAGGCGTACGCCTCTCTCCTGGAGTAAACTTCGTCGGCGTAGACCTGTCAAACTCGCCTTCTGGTCTAAGATTATCCTGCGGTTTTTTAGGCGTCGGTCTTTCAGCAGATTTATATCCAGGTTTCTCTGGCCTAGCAAACTCTCCTTCTGGGTGGAGATTGTCGTCGTGCCTGATTGGTCTTCGCCTCTCTCCCGGACCAACTTTTGTGGGAGTAGGCCTTTCAAAGTCTCCTTCGAGCTTCAGGTTGTCTTCGTGTCGAATAACTTCCCTCCTTTCGGTGTGGGTGGTATACTCATCTCGTTTTCTGTATTCGTTAAACTCGCCAACCATTCTGAGATTGTCCTCTCTCTTAATTACGTCGCATCTTTCACCTCTCACGACAGTGTAATCATCTCGAGATCTACTGTCGGTGAACTCGCCGTTCATGTGCAAGTTGTCCTCGTGTTTGACGACTTGGGTCCTCCTTTCGATTTTCTTTGCGGTGTAATCGTCTCTACGATGTATATCCCACTCTCCTTCGATTTTGAGATTATCTTCTCTACGAATAACATCGCATCTCTCTCCCTTGACGACTGTATAGTCGTCTCTTGTGCGACTGTCAGTGAAGTCTCCGTCCATTCTCAAGTTATCTTCGTGTTTGACAACTTGAGTTCTCTTTTCTATCTTGTTTGCTCTAAAATCATCCTTTCGGCGGATATCCCACTCCCCTTCGGTTTTGAGATTGTCTTCATGTTTAATTATTTCCGCTCGCTCACCTCTGATGACGTTATAATCGTCCTTTCTCACAATTTGCATGGTTCCTTCTTGCTTAAGATTATCTGAATGTCTGATAGGTTTTCTGAGCTCGGCAGGACCTATTTCTTTAATTTCAGGTCTCTCGAATTCACCTTCGGGTCTCAAATTATCATTTGGCTTCCTTTGCTTTGGTCTCTCAGCAGGAGACCAGTCTGGTTTCTCCGGACGGTCGAAGTCACCTTCCGGTTTCAAATTGTCATCTGGTTTAGAAGCCTTCGGTCTCTCTACCGGTTTGTATTTTGGTTTTTCTGGAACTTCGAAATCACCTTCTGGTCTCAGATTATCTTCTGGTTTCCTTTGTTTTGGCCTCTCAGCTGGAGACCAACCTGGTTTCTCTGGACGTTCGAAGTCGCCTTCTGGGTGAAGGTTATCGTCATGCCGGATAGGTTTCCTGCGCTCTGCTGGTCCTATCTTAGTAGGCGTTGGTCTTTCGAAATCTCCTTCGGGACGGAGATTATCTTCGGGTTTCTTTGCAGTTGGTCTTTCTGATGCCTTATATTTAGGCTTCTCAGGACGCTCAAAATCACCTTCAGGCCTCAAGTTGTCATCCGGCTTTATTGGTTTTGGCCTTTCTACAGGAGACCATTCAAGTTTTTCAGGTCGTTCGAAATATCCTTCAGGTTTGAGGTTATCATCTGGTTTTTTCTGTTTTGGCCTTTCTGCAGGAGACCAACCAGGTTTTTCAGGACGTTCAAAATCTCCTTCTGGTCTGAGATTATCATCCGGTTTTGTTGCTTTCGGTCGTTCTGATGGTCTGTATTTGGGCTTCTCAGGCCTTTCGAATTCACCTTCAGGTCTCAGGTTATCATCTGGTTTTTTCTGTTTCGGCCTTTCAGCTGGAGACCATCCTGGTTTTTCTGGACGTTCGAAATCACCTTCTGGATGAAGATTGTCGTCATGTTTAATAGGCTTTCTGCGTTCTGCTGGTCCCATCTTAGTAGGCGTTGGTCTTTCGAAGTCTCCTTCCGGCCGTAGATTGTCTTCAGGTTTTTTCTGTTTCGGTCTTTCCACTGGAGACCATTCTGATTTCTCTGGACGTTCGAAATCTCCTTCTGGTTTCAAGTTATCTTCTGGTTTGGTTGCTTTGGGACGTTCCGAAGGTTTATATTTAGGCTTTTCTGGTCGTTCAAAATCTCCCTCAGGTCTGAGATTGTCGTCTGGCTTCTTCTGTTTTGGTCTTTCAGCAGGAGACCATCCAGGTCTCTCCGGACGTTCGAATTCGCCTTCTGGGCGCAAATTATCATCTGGTTTTTTCGCTGTTGGCCTTTCTGTTGGTCGATATTTAGGTTTCTCAGGCCGTTCAAAGTCTCCTTCAGGCCTGAGATTATCATCAGGCTTCCTCTGTTTTGGTCTTTCTGCAGGAGACCATTCTGGTTTCTCAGGTCGTTCAAAGTCACCTTCTGGTCTCAAGTTATCTTCCGGCTTCGTAGCTTTTGGACGTTCTGATGGTTTATATTTGGGCCTTTCTGGCCTTTCGAAATCACCTTCAGGTCGTAGGTTATCATCTGGTTTTTTCTGTTTTGGTCTTTCAGCAGGAGACCATTCTGTTTTTTCAGGACGTTCGAAATCACCTTCTGGTCTCAAATTATCGTCTGGTTTTGAAGCCTTCGGTCTTTCGGTTGGTCGATATTTAGGTTTCTCAGGTCGTTCAAAGTCTCCTTCAGGTCTAAGGTTATCATCTGGTTTCTTCTGTTTCGGTCTTTCAGCAGGAGACCATTCTGGTTTCTCAGGACGTTCAAAGTCACCTTCTGGGCGCAAGTTGTCTTCTGGTTTTGAAGCTTTTGGGCGTTCTGCTGGTTTATATTTTGGCTTCTCTGGTCGTTCGAAATCTCCTTCTGGTCTTAAATTGTCATCTGGTTTTTTTTGTTTTGGTCTTTCAGAAGGAGACCATTCGAGCTTCTGAGGGCGTTCAAAATCACCTTCCGGTTTAAGATTATCACGGTGAATAACAACCGTCTGTCGGTAATCAGTAGTGTCAAAAGTTTTGTAAACATCTTGCGATGTTGTGGTAACTTCAGTGTCTTGAGTGGAATAGAATTTGTCAACGTCGTCTTTGGTCCATGTTCGCCTGCGCCTGTCGACCTGAGGCGTTTTTTCTGTATATTCCAAGGTGGAAGACGTATCAAAAGTCATATCGCCGGTTACTGTGAGATTATCCTGTCGTTTTTTCACAATAGTTCGTTCTACGGTCGAAGTGTAGTCGACGAATTCTGATTTCGTCGTTGTGTCGTCGATGAATTCGCCTTCAATTTTGGTCCAAGTGTTGCGCCTGACTGGACTAGGTCTCGGCACCAGTTCGCCGGTGAAGTCAACCCGATTTGTAGTTTCATCTGGAATAGAAACAAATATACAATTTATTGCAAAATTTGCATAACACCTGCAAGCACTCACCTGTGAACGTTCCCTCTATAATAATGTTGTCTTCACGGCGAATAATATCAGCTCTCTCTCCTCGAATCTCTCTGTAATCATCGATGACGGTTCTCTCTCCGGTAAATTCACCTTCGGGTTTCAAGTTGTCCTTCGGTTTCTTTGCTATAGGCCTCTCGCTGGGCAAATACTTGGGTTTTTCGGGTCTTTCAAAGTCGCCTTCTGGTTTGAGGTTATCTTCGGGCTTTTTCTGTTTTGGTCGTTCCACTGGTTTCCATTCTTCTCGCTCTGGAATTTCGAAATCGCCTTCTGGTTTCAAGTTGTCCTCCGGTTTCTTTTGTTTAGGTTTTTCAGCTGGAGACCATTTCGGTTTTTCGGGTCTCTCAAAATCGCCCTCAGGTCTCAGATTGTCTTCGGGTTTCTTTTGTTTCGGTTTTTCTGCAGGAGACCACTTTGGTTTCTCAGGTCTTTCGAAGTCGCCTTCGGGTTTCAAATTGTCATGAGGTTTTTTAGTAGGGGCTCTGTCGCCTGGTTTCCACTCTTCTGGGATATATTTCTCGAAGTCTCCTTCAGGTTTAAGATTGTCCTCAGGGCGTTTTTGTTTCGGCCTCTCTACTGGGGTCCATTCAGGTTTCTCAGGGCGTTCAAAGTCCCCCTCCGGCTTCAAGTTGTCCTCAGGTTTTCTTGGTTTGGGTTTTTCGGCTGGAGACCACTTTGGTTTTT
>WOGL01000498.1:0-14465 GCA_015342145.1 Leptinotarsa rubiginosa | reverse complement strand
AATATCATAGTCCCCAGCGAGAATCTGATTATGAAATTCATTAAATTTTGATGATAAGGATCTGACATTCATATGACATATATTCAACATGACCTGAAAGAATGGTAATCAAGTAATTTTTAAAGAGACGTGCAATTATTAATTTCTTGATATTTGGTATATTTCCTTGCCACATGAAATATTCGAAAACATGTTTCACGTCTGTGAACATGAAAACATACAGGCTGATAATGCTTCAACTCGGAATGAAGGTTATTCCTAAAATACCTTCGTTTTATTAAACGCCGAGGGTGAAAAATTTTCAAAAGATAACAGATATCGATATTGCCTCTCTTTGTTTCTTCGGGCCATCACTTCTTCCCTTCTTCTCAACCGCCACTTTAAACGACTTCCCCTGTCCCATTTCCATGCTGAAACACTTCGGTACGTGTTTTTCCACCATTTTCGCGGGGAGTCTTCACTTTGATTATAATTGAAGGAACAGTTCGCTGTGAACACCCGGAAGCTTTAGAATTTCGTATCAATTCCAGATTAATTAGTTTTCTGTTACTTTTACACCGTCATATTGCTAATTTTCCGAATGGATGAATTTAAATCTCTGATGAGTTCAAGGGTCAGAGATGACTGAGAAAGGAGAAGTGATTTGTGTTAATTGTTTCAGTTTTTCAAATGTATTTTCATATTATCCTTGGCTTAGTGTTGTCCTTCTTTTACGATTTCGGATATGATATTCATTTCAAAGATGGCATGCACTGCGATCGGGCGGGTGTTGCTCCCGATGTTATTGAAATAGTAATTCATTAAGCTGATTGCACCTTCCGAATGGTTTTTACTGGTATCCTGCTAATGATGTTGGAAGCGCTGTTCCTTATTAGACGGACATAATTTCGAAATGTAATAATGTTCATGAAACACTTTATCGATGTGAATTCAAATTCAGCTATGATGATTCATACGACAGTGAATCATAGAAAAATCAGTTAGACAATGTGTATCATTTCCGCTGTAATCTAACAACTGTTTAGTTACATTTTTTCAAATATAAATACCTCAGATAAAATAAATATTCATCAACATTCGTACCAGAAACTAACGTTAGGAGGATTTTGAAAAAACACAAATTCATGCTCTACAAGACCAAAAGAAGTCTTCAACTCAGGCCAGGAGATTTTGAACGCCCCATGACTTTTTGCCAGTGGTTCCTGAAAAGGTGTATCTAAGTTCGTGTTTTTTCGTTAAATGGTATTTAGAAGGACGAAGGTTAGGTGAGCAGTGCCGGCATTTCCAACCGCTACAATTCCTATACGTGGAGACAACTGAATCCTCATTCTATTATGGGGCAGAGAAGTCACAGGAAATTTGAATTTGGTGCGTGAGCAGTATTTTGGTGACAATTGCACGACACTGCAATTGTCACCAATTTTTTGGCTGCAAATTTTGGTAATAATTGGATAGCCAACCAAGAACCCAACCGTTGGCCGGCCAGATCACCGGACCTAATGCCTATGGACTTTTACCTCTGGGGAAGGTTGAAAGATCTTATTTTCAAATTGTCAACCAATTCTAGATACGAATTGGAAGCGGCAGTGATGCAAAGTTTTGCTTCTCTCACTCATAATGAAATAATCAATTTGGCAAAAAAACCTTCAGACAAGGTGTCGCCTGTGTGTAGGAGAAGCTGGTAGACATTTTGAATACTTCCTCTGAAGTTCTTTATTATTATTATTATTGTTGAAGTTTCATTTATTAGTACTGAATATAGTATGAATTGTTATCAGTTTTATTGAAACTATGCGTTCCATTTACTGCTGTGAAAAACTTTCTGAACGTTTAATAGCTACTACTGAATAATTTCTTTCTGTTTTATCGCCGCGTTGTCGAAAGCCTACTTGATAAAAACTTGCAGATGAAACTATCTTTGGCAGCGATCAACTCATAAATATATATTATGCCCTTATATATCCCCACTTCATCTGGGGGTTATTTCGCCTTCTTCTAACGGCTATTGGAGGCTACACCTTCATTTTTCAAAATTTTTTGATGGAGTTTTCCTGCGCATAACTATCAGGTCATATTGAAAGCATTCATTTGGGACTAGTCACAAGCAATCTAAACAAGATACCCATTAAGTGACTCTAGTCCTACGACTCTCGTCAATGCAACGTGCAAGACCACGAAAAATTAAAACATATCTAGTTGCTTGACTGTGCTGCGCGTGTTTAATTTCGCAAACGGCAAACGTTCATAATATTTTAAAACTTGGTCGAATTCAGAATATAAATTCACTTTATTATTGAGGTATCACACCTGATCACCTTCTTTCTGAGATTGGTATAGGTATATTTGTACTTTCTTCTTGGATTTTGTTAATTAGATTCAATTCAGATGAAGAAGTATTTGGAATGAAAATCATTACTTAATTTCTATCTGATGATAATTTCTGCCTTCTCATTCAAAAGAGGAACTTTTTCTTCATTCCTATAAATTTGCAGCCACTCCAAACTCTTTTAGATTCGCTATATTTGATTTGGATGCTGAATAAAGTAAGGTCTGCCAGTAGCGAGTTGTTCAGTATCCCAATTCAATAACTACCTGTCGAAAAGAACAAAATTCGTGACATACAACGATTACAGGTTTATTAGAGGTGTTCCTCAAAAGTCACATGCAAGACACTTACTGTTCTGTTGCATATTAATAACATATGTGAAATAATCAATTGAGAGGAAGTTTGCTTAGCTGAGGATTTCAACATTTTTTCACGTTTTCAAACTTTTGATGATTGTACTGATCTTCAAAATAATCTAAATTTCATTAAAACCGTGTTCAAATAATAAATTTGAGTTGATTATTAGTAAATGTAATGCTGTGAATTTTCCAAGAAAAGCTGAAAATATTAATTTTCAGTATAAAAATAGAAAACATAGATCTGGTTAGAACTGACATCATACAATATTTGGGAGAAATATTTGAACGCAGAATTATTATTTCTCCCCATATTGAAATCAAAATACCTGAAGCTTTGAAAAAATGAATGTATTATCAGAAACAGCATAAGTTTTGGCAATATTGCTGCTTTCTGTAATAATTTAGTGTTTAAATGAAACAAATACCTTCGTGGTTGTGTTTTGACTCACTTTATTCAGCATACAATTCTAACCTTCCAAGTAAAAAATAAACATTCTAAGAAATATATCGGGATGCTCCATCCAAATGATGGAACTCCACGATATCACACTAAGCAATGTAGAAATCCAAAACCTTTCCCAAAAATTAATCTCTCCTAAAATACATCCCTTTTAATTTAATTTTTTTTAATTATTTCATCAATTTGTACTTTCCAACTAAATTTTTTGGATAGGTATTTCTAGAAATTTAATTGATTGCAGTTGATTATTATATTATAAATTTCTTACTAAATTTGTATTTCTATATGCCTTTGGAATTACAACTGCTGATAACTCTTTCAGGACCATACTTATTTCAACTTGAAATGGGATAACGACTCTGATTACAATATTTTGCTTCGTTTGTATAATCACAATTCTTCACGTCTTCACAATTCAAACTAAAAACTAAATTGTAAACTCTCTCAACTCTCTAAGGAGTAAATACATACTTTTTATTGTACACCACAAATTCATTTACCATCTTGTTTAATGTAATTATTTGAATATTTTGCTTTACTAATTTTTTGTTTCATTATTTCTTTTTTGAGTACAAATTACATTTTCAATTTTTTATTCTCATCTTGAACCGATTTTTTCGTTCGATATATTTATTTGCTACAGGTAGTACCTGAATAATTACATATATGGAAAAAACTTCATGTTATGTCCAATTTCTTGTGTCTAGTGTGTACCACTTTATCCACCTGCGGTGCTATAATATTCATTCATATGAGATCACAATAATGGGATATGGATTATAAATTATGATTTAACTATTGTTGGCACTGTATAGCTATTTCTTTCAGGTGGCCGTGATAGGGGCAGTGGCGGTGGAAGGGAATTAGATCGCAGAGATAGTTACGGGTGAGTTAATTCAATTATTATTCTCAAAACATTTTACAAGAGATACTAAGTCAGGCTTGTGATTACTGTTGTGATTTCAACAAGATGGTATAAGAAACATCCTTTTCACGTTGTTTAAAAGAAGGTATTGATTTAAATATCTAGTTGTGAATTTGGAAATTTCTTGCATAAATGGTGATATAATCACTCTCTAAGACAGGTATTTTTGTTCTGTTAGGTTAAATTTTCATAAGCTGTGTGAATAATGTGGGTAATGACATTCCAAAATGAGTGATGAGGTTTTATTAAAGGTTTGAATTCACTAAATCAGAGTTAATGTACAAGGGTGTTACTTTGGTGGTTTTTAATTTGAATGCCTTGGTTGTACATCACAAACATTGTCGTTTGAAAAGGTTTTGTACAGGACTAGTAGGTTCCATATAAAAGGACTTGAGATGAAATCCCTGAGGCAAGTTAGGAGTGGGTTCTTTACATTGTGGTTAAATGAAAAAACAAAATTTGTAATATTGCATCTGTCTAAGGTTTCACATGCACTGGGTTTATATTGGTGAAGTTTTGTACCTAATTTACGTAAATTCGGTTAATGCCCTCTAAGGAATATATTTTTGAGTGGTAATGACTTATCACAAACGTTATCTTGGGTGTACTTGAGGAAACAATGTATGACTCATTTATAATTTGAAATACATTTCACAGTCTAAGTTGGCAAGGTACTGGTTTTTTTCAGAAAAGATATACAGATTTAGAAAAAAGAAAGAGAAAAGTATATCTACAGAAAATCAAAACTAGGGATTTCATTCAATACAGTACAATACACAATGATTCTTTAATGCAAAATCTGATTGATTTTGAATGAACGTGATTGGATAATAAAATTGCCACCATCTTAACCATCTTCACTTAAAGTGGCACTTAGCTATGTAGTTAATAGATAGTTACTTAATTTTACATGTAAATAAAGGAAAGGAATGTCTTTTCAATAAAACTATAGTGAATTCAATCAATACTGTATTGTTGGGCTTTAGGTAAAAAAAAAAGACTATTCTGATCAATCGGCCTTTTCTTAACTGATTCATAATGTGTAGATGATTGTGTAATAAATTGGAATAAAGAAATTTTTGTAGTGTATCTTAACTGTTGATGAAACTTTTATGTAAAAATTAAGGATTTTCAAACATTAACTGAAACTCCAAGAACTAGGGACGTAGGGATATATTTGATGGGGTTCATTTTTTACATTCATTATTGTGCCATAGCTTTTGGTTGATGTTTATTTTGATGGCTTTCACATAATGTTTTTCCGGTAACTGATTCTAATGATTTTCTGCTAGTAGGTATATTGATATCAAAACTTATAAAAGGTAATAGGGAAGAACCATTTCCCTGTCTTTAACAAATTGACAATCTACAGTAGACTGGACCAAAGTAGAGTTAACCACTATACAAGTGAACTGACTTCATAGGAGAAGAGGTGTTTTTGACACAGGTTATCAAATCTACGGACTTGTTGGTTGAACAGCGTTTATCCGTTCCACCCACCCATTTCGAACTGCTACTGATGATGAATTTCTGTTTTAGAGGCGGAGGCAGGGGTGGTGGTGGTGGTTATAATAAAGGTAAAAGCACCCAGTCTTATAGACAATGGTGCATTTTTGTACATCTTTTTAATTATGGTTATTATTTTTGTTTGAAAGAGCTGGATTTGTAGATACACAATAATTTGCTTCTGACTAATTAATTAATGTCTGATAAATATTTCAATTTTTTGGATTGCTGTTAGTGTATATTTTGTTATTTGTTTAGATCCGCGATATGAGCAAAAACCAAATAATTGAAATTATTTAAAATCAGTTTATATAATTAGAATAATTAGTGTTCATTCAGTAAAATAAAAGTTTTCATGACAAAACAGCTCTTTCTTACACATTTTCGATAGTAGGATTTTGTGAATTTGTAACATACAGATGAAAGGAATGTGAAAAAATATGAGGTGGGACAATAAAAATGTGTCTTGTTGACGACCAAAATTGTCTTGTAGACAACCAAAAAAAATATCTTAACAGGTGTAAATCTCATCAAATTACAACAGCCTTGAATCGAACATACGAGTTGATTATTCTCAGGTTGGATGTGTTTTCCCCAGACCTTTATTGTCTTGCCTCTTATGGTTTTGGTGTTAGAATATATGGAGGCAATAAGATTTCAAACAATATTTGAGGTTGACTACATTTCATCCCATTACTGGTATCACACATTGAGGTTTTAAGGTTCAATATATTATCATATTCTAGTGTTCAGAAAGGTTTACTAAAAGGAATTCTGAAATTTTGCAAAATAGTGTATATTTTTAGCATATGAATGAAGCAGAGGACAATGTATCCAAACTTTCTGTATAATTCTTCAATTGTCTAACAACTACCAGATGCCAATTTTTTGGAGTTGCAATTTTATCAAAAGGCAAGTCGTCGGCAATTTTTCAGTGGAAATTTAGAAAATTGGATGCCTTATTGTTAAAATGTGAACACCAGATTAACTTTGGTGGTTTTGGTAATATTTTTTTTTATTAAATGACATTCTGCAGGCAAGAGTTTAAATTTGGAGTTGATTGATTTTTTAAGTTTATAGAGTACGAATAATAGTTGGAGCGAGTGGACTTGCGACTAAAGTTCTTTAATCTGGAACTTTTAATTCATAACTTTGGTGATGAGTAGTTGATAAAATTTTGGAATTGATCACTTCAAACTCGCTTTTATTAATAATTATTTTGTCTACTAATTTAGTTTTTAAATATTTATTGTCTGTCCTATGCTCGTCTACAATGCTGCGATCAATTACTACTATTATAACTTGTTTCTGGAATAATACCACATTCTTTGGTTGAGCCATACTTGTTGAACTACCATTCTTTGCAAAAAAGTTAACTTATTTGTAAATCTGTAGGGTGACTTTGTTAATCTTGTACTAGTAGGCATTTATTCTATCAAAAAATTCATGATTTTGTGCCAGAATAATTACTTCATTACTACTTATCCGGCTTCATAGACTCGTCCAAAGAAAGGATGGAAGTGTAAGTTTAAAATCAACTTCTTACAAAGATGTGCAGATGATGCACAGAAGTTTCTTCCAGATACAAACCAGAAAAAAAAAACTAAGGAAACAAGAACTTTAATTTACAAGACAATAACTTTTCCTACTCAGTTTAATCCAAACATTTGTTATGGAATTCTAACATATCCACAGGAATGCTACACAATGTAATATAAGAGTATTGATTTACCCAGAAATCTATCATTGTTGAATTTCTCGAAGTTTTAGGACTTAAATACGCATTTCTCGCCCATAACTATGTTTGCCAAAAAATATTCCCTTTTAATTTAAAGTTCATTACTAATCTATCTGAAAGACTCGCGTCCAAACATGTTCAAAAGATAGATAAGATTACAATAAGTATATAAAATGAAATTCATCGCCTAAAATTTTCTTGAAACTTGCTGGGAAGAATGTGTGCAATATGAGAGAGAAATACTCTAAAAGAACTTGAAACTGAAACATTTTTCAAAACATTACATCTATTAATAGCTTTGCGATAGAAATGTGAACTCTGAACAAAAGCCAAGTTCAACATCTACTCTATATAATAATTAACAGTATATAAGAGGTTGGATGTAATAATATGCCGATTATCATATGTAAAGCATAAATAAATATCCAGTTTATTAATGTATATTAAGTGATTCACCATTGAATAGTACTTAAATTAATGTGTGGACAATCAACAGTTTAAAAAATAACATGAAGTTATACAATATTATTGGAGTTTTATCCCAACACCAAGCCGTTATTTTAAACACCTCGACACGTGTTTCGATCACCAAGTAATCATCTTCAAGAGAAAGATTAAACTGAGTTATAAGGTAGTGATAAACAAGAAATACTAGTTGAGTATGTAGAATTGTAATGGTACATTGCAGATTTTCTAATGTAAGAATAAGCATACATATAAAGTGATTTAAAAATAATGGGCTAATACAATCATCACTTTCAAGAATGCAAAATATGGGAGTTCCTGAAAGTATGAATTACTTTGTTGAAGTTGAGTATGTTTGTCAATAGAAGCGAGAAAATTTCCCAGTTAAAAAATGGAATATAACTGCAAAGTATCGGTTCAGTGTAGAACAAACAAAAGATCAATATTTCGTGATATTCCAAGAAAAATGTGTGAAACCAAGCATATTTTAATATAAGGCGCAATATTATTTAGTGTTGAGGTTATATTGGAAGTTATTTACTCACTAATGAATTATGGTTGCGAGGATATAAACCATCAATAATATCTTGTTGACATAGACCATTTTCAAAGACTCAAAAAATATTGTAGGTGAGAAATGACCAGGGTCAGACCACTATCTTTTCAGCGTGTGCCTTTCATTCAGGAAATAACTGAAACTAATTACAACTGAATTACAGCATTTTGTTATTGATCGGGACAAACCTCAACTTTCATAATGGGTGTCATCGATTGAATTCTTAGTACTTAACTTATTTCGTTGGTTTTTGTTTATCCCTACTGGTGCTACCCGTTACAATATCTAGAAGCTGTCTAATCATAATTGGTGTATTTTTGGTTCATATGGAAAACTACTTTCAAGTCTTCATATTTATTAAGGTTTTAGTTGAATCGTCATCATGGTTAAAACTGGCGCCAAAAGAAGGTGCATCTAACATACCTTAAATTTAAATGTGTGCAATACAATTTGAAAGTTCAGATTTGTGTTGATACTGGGTCCAGTATTTTAAAAAACCACCCTTTTATTTTTTACAAGAAAACTTGACAAATCTCAAATACCTTTCCATTTACGTTAATATTGGTAATAATGCCCAATTGTGTTGCTAACAATAGCCATTTTTCTTGTAGTTGAAAAAGTATAGTTATTGCTTAACTCGCCACGATGTATCATTTTTTTTTTCAATTACTAGATTTGAGTCATATTTTATTGAATAAAATGGTCTGATGAACATTTCTATAGAAAAATAGGCAAACTTTTGCATCTTACCTAAAATCAAAAGTGCATGTTTCTCAATTTGTTTCACTCAACTATGAGGGTCTTTATGTATAAAAAAGTTTTGTGTTCAAAATGAACCAATGGAATAGTCAAATGTCACTAGGACTTATAAGTGATTTGTGTGGCTTCATTCTTGAAGAAATTTGAAAACAACTTACGCTTGGGGTAAGGAATCATTACACGATTGAACTCATTGCAAACACTACTCTTATGAAAATTCCAATCTAAGGACTCGCCTGATGTGTTCATGAATTTAACTTTTTGTGACATCTCTATTTCATTCTACTGTTATTTTTGTTGTAGAATTTTATCGATACTGATGTGGAAGTGTTCAGAATTGAGAGAGTAAACTCGCATCAGGACGTTATTGATATAACCTTATTAACTCTGGCCAGTACTTCATTTATTATTAACGAATAGAACTAACAATAGCGGCCCCAACACTGAACCCTGAGAAACTTTGTTTAACATCATACTGTCGGACATAATTTCCCCATAAAGTGCCAGATATAGTTGGAATATAAAATATAATAAAAAAAGGTTTGTTTGGTAACAGGATCAAATTATATCAGAACAATTTTCTTGCCGTTTTGAATTTAATTGAATTTGAAAACAAACCTTTCTTAATTTAGGTCATTTAGATCACTTGACTATTTAACTGATAAAATATACTGTATTTGCAAAATGATTGATAAATTGTTGGGGAATTTGATAAAATTCACAAAAAAATATTGTTTTCCAGTGAATTTCATTAATAAAAGCAATTCTTTTGAAAGCTTTGTAGCAGTTGCCAAGCTGTTTCGTTTTTTTTTCCATTATCAACTTTTTTTGGGTGCACAAATTGACGCATGTGTAAAGATCAATTGACATACTGTAATGGTGTATCTACTATAGATTCATTCATGTAGACTACTAAACATACACTTTAGCTTGCTTCAAACTTGAGATATGTCAAATTTAACATTTTGTCCATTCCATCTGTACTTCCATCTATACATTGATTTCTCCAAATTCAAAGTGCCTCGTATTAGAAAATTAATTATACCAATAATATAACGGTAACACGATATTTGGAGTGAAAAATATTCGTGTTGGGTGCATATATACGATTCTAATATCTGAGTGATTGAAAACACAAGAAAAAAGTGGTGTTCTTAGGTTTTTTCATGTGCTAAGCTAAACTGAAGTAACAAGAAGGCTGTTGAAATTATAAAGTGGTTGCACTGATGGAAAGTGAGAATATTGTTTCAGTGAGATTATTTCAGAAGTTACATTGAAAAGTGGAGAAAATTATTGAGAAAATATAGTTTTGAAAAAGTTGACAATTTTTCCAGACTTATGTCCTGTGTCTCAATTCCAAAAATATAAATTTATACTTGAAAAGTCTTGCATTTAGACTGGACCAACAATATCTTATTTTATACTTCGACATATATTTCCATACTAATGCAGCCATTATATTTCAGGAGGAGATGGCAATTTAGTAGTTCAAGTTGATACAATTTTTGTATCTGGAATGAATCCTGATCTCGATGAAGAAGACATTGCACAACATTTTGGCTCAATTGGAATTATCAAGGTATGTCTTTATGAACTTTTGAAATCTGGCGAATTGCACTCTGTGCTTGAATTGATCAATATTCAAGAAACAATTTTGAAATTTCGCTAAATAAATACAGAAATATATTCATTCTTTTGTTCAATCAAGACAATAGAATTTATTCCATCTGTGACAATGTGTATAATTGTCTTTCTATATATTTTCTTTGTATAAACGAAATTATTTATTGTAGATGGACAAAAGGACACAAAAGCGTAAAGTTTGGTTGTACAAAGATAAAGCTACAGGTGAAAGTAAAGGAGAAGCTACTGTAACTTATGACGATGCTGATGCTGCACAATCGGCGATTTCTTGGTTTGATGGTAAAGATTTTCGAGGCTCTACCGTCAAAGTTCAACTGGCGACCAAGAGAGACAACTGGAGTGGTGGCGGTGGCGGTGGAGGTCGCGGTGGTCCTCGCGGGGGTCGTGGAAGTGATGGAGGCCGTGGCCGTGGCGGCGGCGGATTTGATGGGGGTAGAGGTAGAGATGGCGATGTAGCAACACAAACTTTACCTGGAGAAACCACTGCAACAGATGCAATGAGGACAAACCTGAAGGAGCAGTAGGCAGCGATGATAGACGTGAAGGCGGTAGCCGCGGAGACCGAGATGGTAGCAGAGAAAGACGTATCGGTGGCGTTGGATTCAGAGGGCGCGGAGGCGGAAGCTTAGGTGGTCGGGGAGGAGACCGAGGTTGATTTGGTGGTGGTCGTGGTAGAAGGGTTGGTGGCGGCGGTCGAAACGGTGGTAGAGACAGTGGTGGCATGTCCCGACCTTATTAGGAAAACGTCCGTTTTAGTTTTTTTTTTTTAATTTTTGTATTATTTAAAACTTGTGAATGACTTTATTTTTTGTATTCAGTTTGTGACTACTCGAAACAGGAATAAAAATACGCGACGGACTGTGGCTGCTCATCGTTTTGAGGTTCAACTCAGTACACCTCGAACTCTACTGTGTAAGAACTCTTTCATTCGCAGAACTGCGTTTATATGGAGTAAACTTCCTGAGAACGTTTTTCCAATTGAATTTAATTTCCAGCGCCTCTAAGAGCACCTCAAGAATTTTCCTATTGTGCGTGAGTTTTGTCCTCAGAAATATAAATAAATGTGGATTTCCAAAGTTTTATCTCTTGAAGTGCCATAGCATGGAAGCAATAAAATACTTGTAATGAAACGAAATGAGGCAGCAGCAATTAATATTATCATACATTCTGAACTTTTTGACATTCCAATATGCCCTTAATTATGAAACATCGAGACAATTCTCATATCTATTATTGCCTGTTATGGTATTTCTTTTTTTTTTCCTTTTTTTGTTTCCAATAAACATTAATCAAAGTCATCTATTATTCGTATAATTGTTGAGGTAATTTTAGCTGTAAACTTTACTTTAAACTACCTTTTTGTATCAAAACTCCATTTATCGATTCAAATCCAAATAAAGCTCCATAAATCAAGATACCCAGCAATTTCGATTGCTGTCCGGAGGCGTTTATATCGAATTCTGGGAACAGGAATAGAAGTTTTAAGAGAATTAATATCACAACCATAGTGCAATTTTGAGGATCAATGAAACAGGAATTGGATTTTCAGTCAAGCGAATAATTTTCTATTGATTTTAAGTGCCTGCAACAATAAATTGTAGGAATATAGTGGAGTAACTTTCCAAATCATATATAATCTTTCAGGTGTCATCAATGTTTTATACCGTTCACATGCTATCCCAGCTAAGATATCTGTATGTCCTGTAAAATCTGTTTTTTCGTTAACCAGCTGTCGCTCCCCTACGAACAACAACCCTCAGAAGTCAAAACTTGTGCGAGCTAAGGATTAACGAGGTCTTACCCTTTAACGTGTGATTCCCAACACGCGTTAGACTTTGGCAAAGAATATTTACCATAATAATGATTAAGCGTGTCTCGCTTTCAGTTTTGCCTTCCATACTACCAACATTTAGGTAGTATATTCAGAGAGAGAGAGAAAGAGAGAGAGAGAAAATATACTTTATTGTAATCAGGTGGACAGAGTTTCACTCAATCTATAATGCAGTTTATATGTGAAAACAAAGTGCATTTAAACTAGTCAATTTTCACTTGATACATAAAATCAGTTTGTATATATAAAAACATATGAGTCATAGAGGATACTGGCAAATAATAAATAAATAAATTAGTTTTTTTAAAAGATTATCATTATAAAATTCTTGTATATTATAGTATGGTATATCACTTAAAACGCCTTTCATAACATTTCTGAAGCATTGTAAAGATTTTATTTCTGTCACATTCCTTGGCAAATGGTTGAACATTTTATAACCATTTCATTAGTTTAGACTTCCACTGTCTGATGTGACACGAATTGATTTGAAATTCCTGGAAGGATCTATAGAAAAGTAAAAAGGATTAGCTGAAAAATAACAATTATATTGAGCAAAAAAACTACATGCAACAATTAAAAACTAAAGATTGAACACGAGATGAAAATTAACATTTATTAACAAGAAATGAAAATTAAAAATCATTTACAAGAAATTGAAATTAAAAGAATCCAAGCCAAGTTACTTTACGACGTTTCGATTGTTAGTATTAACAATCGTCTTCGGGTGATAACTGGACTCATTCCTCCGGGATCTAACCATTTATAGGTCATTCACCTCTCACCGCTTCATCGGTTTTAGCAAGAGCTGACCGTTTGATGGGAGTTGGTCGTGTTTCGCTTGATTGTAGGTTTCCATATATTGCGTATCTCTACGCTAGCTCGGCTAAATGCGTTGTTGGACAACATATATGCGGCTTCTTTGAATTTTCTCCTAAACCAATGCTCCTCCTTGTGGATGATTTCAGCTTGAGATCACTTGATGTTATCTTGATGAGGCCAAACATGCTCTGCTATTCCTGATTTGCTGGTTTCTCCTCTCCATGTGTGTGTGTTCTGGTGCTCGGCAATGCGAACTTTCAATGGCTTTTTAGTTTTACCGATGTATGATTATCCACACTCGCAGGGTATCTGGTAAATGCAATTCTTGGAATCGCAATCCGCGTTCGGTGGCCTGGTTTTCGTGAGTCTGCTACGAATAGTGTTCCCAGATCTAAAGCAGGTTCTGATGTTATACTTGGACCCAATTCTTCTTATCATTTCCGAGAATTCTCTGATGTAGGGAAGTGCAGGCAAGTGAACGGTAATCTACAGGAGTATGTACGTTTTGATTTGCACATACATCTTACGGCTCGTTTTGGTAAAATTGAAATATTTTGTAGTTGATAACCATAACATACGCCCCAAAATGGAATTCCATATCTCAGGTGAAATTCCACCAGAGGAAAATGAACAATCTTTGCTGCTGTTATACCAAGTCCATTTGTGACTTCTCTGACTGCATAACAACCAGAGGACGAGGCATAAATATGGTCTTCAAATTTTGGTTTACCAGCGATATGTACTCCTAAAAATTTTAAGCTACTTTCGTTGTCGAAGATGTCATTCTCAATGGGTATATTGTCAGGTTCACGTCTGAAAGTTACTGTTTTCGAAATACTTATAAAAAGACGATTTGAATCACACCAACTCTTTACTTTCATCATATCGGTGGTTTGAGGTAAATCATTTGCATTGTCCGACTGCCAAAATATGGTAGTATCGTCTGCAAATAGCATGAATTTTCCTAAGATATTTATGCTCTCAAGTCGTTGACGTATATGAGGAACGATGTTGGACCTAGTATTGAACCTTGAGGCACACTTTTACGTACTTTCCCAATTTCTGCGCGATACT
>WOGL01000497.1:0-14465 GCA_015342145.1 Leptinotarsa rubiginosa | reverse complement strand
CTTCTAATGTTGTTGATTCTATCTCATCCACTTTAGACTTCAAATTACTCCATAGGAAAAAATCTACGGGAGTGAGATCCGGAGACCTTGGTGGCCATTCTGTAGGACCTCTTCTGCCAATCCAGCGACCAGGAAAATGATCATCTAAAAATTGTCGTACTGGAGCTGCATAATGAGGAGGTGCACCATCCTGGTGAAAAACTATTTCGTTTTCGAATGAATTTATATCCTTCTCAATTGCCCTATTGATGCACGGTATTATTTGATTCTCCAACATATCCAAATATATCACTGGTCAAATTATCATCGATAAAAAAAGGTACTATGATATGGTCACCTAAAATTTCTACCCAAACATTCAGTTTGTGAGGTCGTTGGGTATAAACTTGACGGTATAAATGGGGATTCGTATCACTCCAATATCGATAAGTTTGTCGATTCACCTCTCCATTAAAAATAAACGTACATTCATTCGAAAAACAAATTTTATACAAGAAATTATGATTCAAGTTAATCCGTTCAGTAAGACTTTCACAAAACTCTATACATCTATCGAAATCATCTTCGTTCAATTCATGACCTAGACCATAATGTATACTACTTTGTTGAAATATGTTCATCATGGAACACCCGATAATGCAAAACAATTGATCCATTTAAAATAAAATGGTGACATGCTCTGGGGATGCGATAGGAAAAGTTAGATCAAATATGAATATGACAAAATGTGTTCCCTGTATACCATTGTTGAGGTGTTCATTTATTTTTCCTGAAAATCATTGTTCCAAAAGTTATTCAGGGTGGCTCGTTTTCAACTCAAATAATTTGTAGCTCTCGAACTATAAGTTTCAGACTATATGTTTTATACTTTGTTGAAATATGCTCATCATGGAGCATCTGATAATGCGAAACAATATAGGGTGATCCATTAAAGAAATGGTGACATGCTCTGGGGGTGCGATAAGGGAAGTAACATCAAATGTGAATATGTCAAAATGTGTCCCCCTGTATACAATTGTTTTTTGTTTCTCCCGAAAATCATTGTACCAAAAGTTATTCAAGGTGGCTCGTTTTGAATGGAATGTACTGTATTTAGAAACGGTAATGAAGTGAGTATTTTTTTCAATGATTTGTTTTTAATCCGAAATCACGAAGTCAAACTCGAAATTTCGATCTCAGCCTCGTAATTTTGAGTTTAAAGTTTAAAATAATTGGGAACTTTTGGGGGTGTTGTCTGTAACTTCGAGGTGGTTCACAAAAAATCTGACAATGTTGGAGTGAACCATATACCCAACAAATGTTTCAATGAACAACTTTCAAACAGCATTATAATTCTGTTATTCGATATGCTACACACAAAAGAAGTCTACACATGAGCTGAAAAGTCAAAATTGGCTTTATTCATCAGCGTAATCTCCATCAAGAGCTACACAATCATTTCAGCGCCGCTCTACCATTTCAATACCATTTTTGAAGAACGATTTATCTTTTGCCTCAAAATAGGCCCTAATTTCAGCAATAACATCTTCATTCGAGCGAAATTTCTTATCGGTGAGCATTTTTTGAAGTTAACAAACATCCAGTGGTCGCTGGGAGACAAATCTGGCGAACACGGAGGATTTAGGCAGTTCATAGTTTGATTCATGCAGTTTTGCCATTATTTTGATTTTGATTGACTTGTGCGTTGTCTTGCCATATGCGGTCGTTTCTTTGCTGTTTCTACCTTTACTGTTTATGGTATTTTCCTTCTCGAGATATTCGATGAATATCACACTACGCAGATCCCAAAATTCCGAAGCCATAAACTTTCCAGCCGACTGTTTTGCTTTCGGGCGCTTTGGACGAGGTTCACCAGCTGCTATCCACTCAACTGACGATCGTTTTGATTACGGAGTGAAGTGATGGATCCATGTTCCATCCATCATCACATTTCGACGCAAAAATTCCTGTTTCCTATGTTTGAACATGGTCAAACACTGCTCAGAATCCTCAAGACGTTCTTGTTTTTGGTCAACAATGAGCTCGCGCGGCACCCACTTTGAACAGAGTTTTCTCATAGTCAAATGTTCATGCAATATAAAGCCAACACGTTCTTTCGATATCTTCACAATGCCAGCTAACTCACTCAACGTCACTTTTTGATCATTCTAAACGATTTTGTGTATTTTTTTATATATTTTCTGGTATTACTGCCTTATTTGGACGTCCACTGCGTTCTCCATCATCAGTGTCTCTACGATAACGTTTGAAGTCCGCAAACCAACGTCTTGTTGTTTCTGGTGGATTGGAGTCCTTATAACACTTTTCAAGCCATTACTTTGCTTGAACGGTATTTTTCCCATCAAGAACAGAAGTAGTGCCACTTTCACAACAATAACTCCCAAACCTATGATTAAAATATCAAGAAATTTCAACAGCTCTCTTTTGAAAGTTAGTACTAACTGAAAAAGCGGTGAATGCAATAAAACTAGCGCCATCAATGTGTTAGGACCGATACTTTTCAGCCCATTTCTTGTATAAAATCATCAAACAATGCGAGTATCAACATTGGATAATATTATCTTGAACACTTGCCGCTACCAGACACTTTCCTTTGCCATATTACATAAGTGAAAGCAGACAAACCTACACCTGGCCGAACAGCCTCTATGAAAATCTCAAATTGGCTATAATGTATAAACAACTTTAAGGCCAAATACAAGCTGATATGACTGTAGTATGACTTGATTTCAATTACTTCGCATTAGTGTGGAATGATTCATATAAATGGTAGAGAGAGGCGGATTCATCAAATTAGCATCAGTTATGAACGTAAAAAGTTAAGTGGCTTATTCAGAGTGGTCTCTATTTTTATAGTGCTTCCAAATTAGATTCAAATGTGTGGAATTATGAACGAAAGTCAGATTGACAGGTAGAAATGGGTTCCCTGGCAAGGAGTTCTGAAAATTTTGAGATTTTTAAGTTTCTGTGATCAAGGACTTTGCTGTTATTTTTGACCAAAATTATGATAGGCCATTATCGCATTCTTATAATGAAATGAATGGAAATGCTCTTGTCTAATTTCCACTAGTTATTCCATTTTTACGACCGGTTTCGGTCGAGTATGGAAACTTACTGATTATTACTCATTTTCATAAACTACACCTCACGATTTGATCTCCACAAACTTTATTTGAAAAATATATCACGACACAGTAGCTTCTTCAACAGTGATTTGAATACTACAAGTTGCTTCTTACGCTAATATTTATATACCACAGGTAACTACAGTTGAGACTACCTCCATCAAATTAACTAAACCTTCCACAGTTGTTATATACCTGAGGTACCTCTTCAATTATGATTACCTGAAGCATATTTCCTCACTTCTACATCAAAAATAATACTTCCTCAGTTTTTTAAAAAAACAAGTTTAATAATGGTGATCTATTCAAATCCAGTTGGTCATTCATTAGAATGTTTGAATTTTTAAGTTTATTAATTTCCATCGCTTTCAATTGATTCAGTTTCAAACCTTTATTTTCTATGTGTAAAATTTCGAACTCTTCGTTAAAGATATGATTTTTTTTCTGAAAGATGATTTGAATATGTTGAACTTGTTTTCTTATTTACATAGCTCATATTATGTTCCTGGATTCGGTTCCTAAATGTTCTGCCAGTTTGAACAATATATACTTCAGGGCACGTTCCACACTTCACTTTATATAGGTACTCCTGATTTCTCGAATTCAAATGTTTTGTTTTTATTATTTTTAACTAACTTTCCCAACGTATTACTTGTTCTACATGCAATTTTGATATCTCGTTTCCTCAAAAGTGAACACACTTTTTCCCTTGTTTGTCGAAAATGCGTTGAAGCTCTATAATTTTGGTTTTGATTATCTAACTTATCAATAGGAAAAACGTCTCAAATCGCTTTTGCGTAGACATTTTTGGAATGTGTTTTGTTTATCAATTTGGCTTTAAACCCATTGTTTACTGCAATTTGCTTGATGATATTGAGTTCTTCATTGAAATTATCTATTGAAAGAGGATCATTGACTGATATGTGAATGCCATTTCAAGTTGCTACTTTGTGTTGATATGGATGGATAGAATCGTAGAATAGTAATATCAGGTTTGTGATAAATTGAAAAATCATGTTTATTGTTCATTCTACTAATTGTTGAGTACAAAAAAATGGATTGAGTTGTCTGCTTTTACTTCAATAGTGATTTTAATATTTTCATGAATTTTATTAATATCCCTATGAAAAGTATCTAATTGTCTCTTTGTACCTGTAAAACATACCCAAAACGTCATCCACATATCCATGTCGATACAAGAAATTCTTAATCAAAGGATGTTTAAAAATCGACTTCTCTAAGTTATTCATGAAAATTTTCGCAAGTAAGGGGCTTAAAGGATTTCCCATAATTAATATTTTTGAAGAGGAATGAATATTGTTGTTGAATTGAAAATAATTTTGTTCGAGACCTAACTACAGAAGGTCAATGATTTCTTGTTTTATAACAGGTTTCACCATGTTTCCATCTATTAATTCTATTACTAAAGTAATAGCATATAGTATCATCAGGAGGTATGCTGGGAAATAGATTCTGCACATCAAAGGATAGTAATTTTGCGTTGTCTGGTAGGGTTATGTTCTCTATTTTATTGATCAAGTCATATGCATTCCGTAGACTGAATTTTGGTTGAAAGTAACAATGGTTCAGGATGATACTGATTAGCCTGATTAGTCATTTCACTGATGGTGTAGTGACAAAGGAAACCACTGGTCTAATTGGATAACTTTGTTTGTGCAGTTTTATGAGTGAGAATAATTTTGGAATTTGGGGGTTCATCAATGTTAGTTTGAACTTTTCCCTACCGGTAAAGAGTATGTTTGGATTTTTCAAAAAATCTTTCACTTGTCTTTGAAAAGAATTAGTCAGATCACGTTTCAGTATTTGAAAATTTCCTAAATTCAAAAAATCAAGGGTTTTTTGGACATAGTCGATTTGGTCAATAGCAACCACAGTGTTGCTTTTATCTGCTCTTGTCAATATAACATCATTTTCGTTAATTTTACTGCGTATTGATTAATATCATAGATATGTGGATGACGTTTTGGTATATTTTATAGGTACTAAGAGACAAACATTAAATTCACTATTGAAGTAGAAGCAGACAATGAGTCAATTTCTCCGACTAAACAATCAGTAGAATGAACAATAAACATAAATTTTCAATTTATCACAAACCGTCCTATACAGATATTACTATACATTACGATGCCTCCCATTCATATCAACACAGATTAGTCAATGTTTCTCTTTCAATAGATAATTTTAATAAAGAACCTAATATCATCAAGCAAATTGCAGTAAACAATGAGTTTGAAGCCGAATAAATAAACAAAATGGTACTTTCCAAAAAAGTCTACGCAAAAGCCATTCGAGACGTTTTTCACATTGATAATTTAAGGTAATCAGAATCAAAAGTATAGAGCTTCAACGTATTTTGGACAAACAACGAAAAAAGTGGATTCATTTTTGAGAAAACGAGATATCAAAATTGTATATAGAACAAGTAATACATTGGGAGAGTTAGTTAAAACTAATAAAGACGAAACATCCAAATTCAAGAAATCAGGAGTATATGAATTAAAGTGTGGAACGTATCCTAAGTTATATATTGGTCAAACTGGCAGAATATTCAGGAATCGAATTCAGGAACATCATTCGAGCTATGTAATTGAGAAAACAAGTTCAATATATTTAAATCATCTTTTAGAAGAAAATCATATCTTTAACGGAGACTTCAAAATTTTACACACAGAAAATGATGGTTCGAAACTAAGTCATCATTTGGAAGCAATGGAAATTAATAAATTTAAAAATTCAAGCATTCTAATGAATGACCAACTAGATTTGAATAGATAATCATTATTGAACTTGTTTTCTTAAAAAACCGAAGAAGTATTATTTTTGATGTAGAAGTGAGGTAATATGCTTCAGATAATCATTATTGAAAAGGTACCTCAGGTATATAAGAGTTGTAGAGGTTTAGGTAATTTGATGGAGGTAGTCCCAATTGTAGTTACCTGTGGTATATAAATATTAGCGTAAGAAGCAACTTGTAGTATTGAACTCACTGTTGAAGAAGCTATTGTGTTAGCGAAACTTGTCGAGATATATTTTTCAAATGAAGTTTGTGGAGATCAAATCGTTAGGTGTTGTTTATGAAATTACTATGGATCTTCATCAAGTAACGGTAGAATCAATCAGATAACTATTACTCAGTTTTCTTATTTGATAACAGGATAAAACTCGAAATTTGTAGTGAGAATGAAATAACTTGTGAAAATCAGACAAAAGTGTTTTCATTCATTTCATTAAAATGATCATAAATTTCCACAAAATAAACAGGTTATCATTTCCACAAAAGTTATTGCACTCATAATCTGTACTTGAAAATTGAGGAAGTTCAATTTTATTTTGGTATGACATACCTTACTATTTTCTTACCTCAACTCAATGAAATAGTTCATTTGCCCAGTTTGAAATGACTAACTCTTGTTTGGCGAAGGCAAGGGCGCAGATCGATTATGGATGCTAATAAAAATTTAACCCAAAGTATCAAAACAGATCACTGAATTAAATGATCTCATATGAACGTCATCTACAGAAATTCACAATAATATATTAAAAGGGGTACATCTCTGTATCTGTTGAGAAGGGAGGGTATGTGTAGGCTCACAGCACTTAGGTCACATGTGACCCATTATAAATCCTCCCGAAGAGTTGTCCTCCTAGATCATCGTCCATCCTGTTCTTTCCAGGGAGGTGGACACGTCACTAGGAGACATCTCCTTTATATCGGCAGGTGTAGACCAAGACACGCCGAACACACTCTCTTATTGACAATAACTCCGGACACTCGCATATGACATGCCTGACAGTTTCATCTTCCTGTTCACACATCCTGCATAGAGTTGTGTCCACTAGCTCCATATTATGGAGGTAGTTCCTTAGTTGACAGTGGCCTGCATAGAGTTGTGTCCACTAGCCCCATATTATGGAGGTAGTTCCTTAGTTGACAATGGCCAGTCAGAAATCCTACTGTTGAGCGTAGCGTTTTCTGGTCATAGCCAGATATTTCTCCGGCGCCAGATTCCCAGGGTCGCCCTGGGTGATCCGCAATTGTCGAAGTCATCAGGCCGTAGGTGCCACTGGGTCTTTAAATTCTCAGTCCAGCCGTTTCCTTGGCTAAAGAGTCGGCAATGCGATTACCTTTACTCCTGTCGTGCTCTTCAATCCACCTCAAGATAATGTTTTTATCTACCAAGACTTTGGCTAACTCTTGGTGTTTAATATTCTGTTCAAGACTAATAGGGTTTGTCTGCTATCAGTGCAGATTGTTGTTTTTGCCACAAATTTCTTTCCTGACTATTTCTTTTGTGGCGATTGAGATACCAGCCATTTCTGTTTGAACCACGCTGGTATATTTCTCATTCCCCACTCAATCCTCAGGCTTAGTGATCTGGAGTACACTCCACATCCCGAGCCTTCTTTGGTTTTTGAGCCGTCTGTATATATGCGTATTGTATTTGTAGCATCTGACTCTGTTTCCTGTTTTATTTCTATTTTGTAGGTTTTATTGAACAGAAACCTGGGTTAAATTCCATCAGTGGTTGCCTGCAGCAGAGATTGCGCAGTGAGCGCTTCTCGCCATAGACTCAACCTCAATTGACCCATTCCTACTTAGAGGTACATTTTTAGAGGAGATTAGTTTTTTAGGGAAGGTTGGTTTTGGCTTTCTACTTCCTCATCTCTATACTAAAAAATGTGAGAATTTTGGTTAAGGCTTTCGCGACCGAGATTTTGAGTGGCTGGCTTCTTCAGAGATTTATTCATATTGATGATTCACCGATGACTGAGTCATGGATGCAGTTCCAATTTACGACCGCCTTCAAACCCGAATGAAGATAGTAACACTCAAAATATCGGCAGCGAAAGCCTCAACCAATATAGCAGTCGCCTCTACGGGGAGAAAACACCGGAACAATACATTCATCTGGACTATCATCACTGAATCATCAGGATGAATAAACTTCTGAAGGAGACAGTCACTCGTGCTGGCGCAACGTTGAGATGCAGTTCCAGACTACGACGTCCCTCAAACACAAATGAAGATAGTAACAGTGAAAATGTGAGAACCTTCCAAAGAAAGGGAAAAATGATGTGTAGATCATGCGAATAAGTAACTTTCAGACACAAACTGGAAAAAAGCCGTCTCGAAACAGCTACTTTCATATGAACATTAAATCACACGAAAGAAAAATTCTTTCGGGACAGATACTTTAACATGTTCATCGAATTATGCAAAAATACTTTTATCTATTCAGTATGTATTCCTAACATTCGTTATGGAATTGAATCAGAAAGCATTCACAGGATTTCTATACAATATATCAAATGAGAGAGGCAAAATTTCATTCACATAGAAAACTATCATACTCGTTCGACTGATGACCTATTCATTTTGTGAAAATTCATATTGATTATAGAATAAAGAAAACCTCTGTACAATTTCTACTATGTGTATTATGTGTTACCACCGGTTTCGGTTTATTAGACCAGTTTCAAGTAACTAATATATCAAGCAAACATAAATCCGGGATTACATTGGTATAGTTAGTTGCACCAGTTACTTGTACCAGTATATCCTCCAGGACAGTTCACATTCGTAACATGACAAGCTAGTATGTGTTCATACATAACAGTAATTATTTCTTTGCCAGTTCCCAACGTAGATGCCGGCGACGTGCTTTTTGCAATTCAAAATTATCAATAATTAAAAATCGCATTAAAAATGGTATGTTCAAAATATCAAGCATTTCAATTGAAAAAACTGTTAGTTTGATTGAAGAAGAAAAATGTCGTTCTGAAAGGATTTGGGTTCGAAAATGGATTAATAGAAGAGGTACAAGAGGTGCAACCACCCTTCTTTTAAAATAACTTCGTATGGAAGATCCTGAAGAATATAGATTATGCCTTCGGTTGACACCGGACCACTTCATTATTTCCCTATTAGCAGATAAATTAGAATGATATCAAAATAAAGCAAACCACAGCACTGCTCTCACTATTCGGCTTGCCAGTGCGCGTCCGTACCCATCTCCAGGCTAGTTACTAAACTGTTCGCGTTGCTAGTGCGAAATGTGGTGGAAGGGGAAGGCTAGTAATCAAGTAAATAGATGGGCTAGCTATTCACTTGCCTGTTCTCGCTACTGGTACAATTACTTGTACAACTACTTGCCCGGTAGGTTGACATTGGGTTAGTTGTCGCTTTACAAGCTACTGGTACAAGCAACTTACCTATTGACTATACAAATGTAAACTTAGCTCAAGTACTAGAATATACACTGATAAGGTCAAGTACCTGTAATAGGTACCTGAAATAACAAATGGTACCTGAATAATCGATACCATTACTACAATAACTAATTATCTTTTATGATACATAACGATTACCAACAGTTCAATGGATCCTTAACTAGATGTCAGAAATAACAAATTCAAAAAAGGCGAGGTGCATAGTTCTATTTGACCATTGAGCGTTTTGAAATTGGGGTTTTTGTACATTTTATTTATTTCCAGTGTTCTCAACAAATCATCTTCTTGCACGTAATAGAATTTTTCATGTTTTCATTATTTATTGTGTGGTTTGTTCCTAGTAGATGTCCATAAATAGCTGATTTTTCATCCAATAATACATGTTCCCGATATCTAATGTTGAATGTTTTGCCTGTCTGGCCTGCATAAGCTGCTGGACAGTCACCTCGTTCATTCTCACTGTCATCCTCTCTGGTAGACATCCAATGTTTCGCCGTAAGACACTTGGTTTATCAGCTCTTCAATACCAAATCTGGATAACTTAAAAAAAACACTCAAGACTTTCATAAAATTACGATGTTATCACGGAATGAGTTCGATTTACTCATGTCATCGATGACAGTACGTAATGACTTTTTTTTTTCTCCATCTCGATACAAAAAAATGTGGGTTTCTGCCAAAGAAAGGAAGAAAACAATCAATTAAAAAAAACTCCATAGAAAGATACGAAGGTCATGCAAGAAAGTAACTTCCAGACAAAAACTGGAAAAAAGCCTTCTCGAAACAGCTACTTTCATATAAACATTGAATCACACGAAAGAAAAAATACTTTCGGAACAGCTACTTTTATATGAACATCGAAAAACACTTTCATCTATTCAGTTTGTATTCCAAACATTCGTTATGAAATTGAATCAGATATCATTCATAGGATTCCTACAAAATATAGTAAACGAAAGAGGTGACATTTTACTTACATGGAACACTGTCATCCTCATTGGTAGACATCTGATATTTTGCCGTAAGGCACTTGCTTAATCAGCTCTTCAGTACCAAATCTGGATAACATTATAAAAAAAACACTCAAGTATTTCATGAAATAACGACTTCATATCACGGAATGAGTTGGATTTACTCATGTCATCGATGACAGTACGTAATGATATTCATTCTCTCACCTGATCAAACTCCAGCCATATGAATCAAGTTTTAATTGAAAGGGGTATATTTATAGGAGAAAATAATTTCTGAGGAAAAAAGAATTTGTATTTTATATGTTTGTTATATGTTTTTCCGTTAACCAGCTATCACACCCCTACGAACGATAACCCTCAGAAGTCGAAACTTGTGCGAGCTAAGGACTAACGAGGTCTTACCTTTTAACGTGTGATTCCTAACACGAGTTGGACGATAGCAAGTGAAAATTGAGCGTTCAGCCTGGGGCTTGAACCATCGACTCACATATCGGAAAATTTACTGAGTGAACAAAGCACCCACGTCGAACCGCCCGGCTACCGACCGAAAGAAAACAATAAATATTGAATTCAATTTGATGTTGTCAAAATATTGGCTATCCAAAGAGACTACATGATTCATTTGATGGTTGAAGTACTGCTGCAGACTGCTCAAAAGAATCCCAGATCTGCGAGAACAGAAATTCAAATAATTGATATGTTGCAATCTATGAGATAAAACGGATGAAAAGGTCTTCTTCGTGTTCAGACCAATTTTGAAAAAAAAATATCTGTTTATGATATGAGTGTTAAAAGCAAGGTTTTATTTTGTGAGTGAAAAAGTTTCACGAACAAAATGAAACTGTCCTGTTAAAATAATAAAAAAATACATTCAATATTTCTATTAAAACACATTTTGACATCTCTTGTCAGTTAACTATTTTCATGTTATTTTCATTTGCTGTGAAGTGGCCGTGTCAGGTGACTCCGAATCACCTGGATACCAATAAACAGTATTGTTTAAAGCTCCGCGTTTTATTTAAAGTAACATTTGAAGTTTTTCTGGTATTTAATGTCTTGCATAATAAAGAACAATAGTGTGGAATTGTCTGTTTCTGACGATATTGAAGAGGCTGCAAAAAGAGCTTCAATTGAATTGTTACCAAAAAAATCGGCTCAGCAGATCGATATGGCATATTCTAATTTTCTTAGCTGGTGTAGACTTGAGAACGTCGAAGAAAATTTTAGTGAAACCGTCTTCTTAGCCTATCTAGAAGAGAAATCAAAAATATGGAACTCGTGAACTTTGTGTGGCAAGTTTTCAATAATAAAATCGAATGCGCTCATTAAAAGTGGTGTTAATACAAGTAAATATTTCAACGTCATAGCATTTTTGAAGCTGAAAAATGAAATTTATATGCCCAAGCAATCAAAAACTGTTACGTTGAACAAGTCAAGAGGTTTATAAATGAGGCGCCAGATGAAAAATATTTAATGATAAATTTTGCTACCCTTTTCGGAATATATGGAGCCTGCCGACGTGAATAGCTGTGCCATTTATTGATAAAATACATTAATTAATGGATAAATCATTGATTGTTCAAATTCCAAATACAAAAATGAAAATAGTTCGTTATTTTTGCCTTGTTGGAAGAAACATTGACTATTTCATTAGATACGTTGCAATCATCAACGATTTTTTTTTAAATACTCAAATTATAAATGCAATGCCAACCCAGTTGGTATAAACACGTTTGGGAAAATGCCCTCTACCATTGCTGAATATCTGAACCTCCCGGAACCAAAGGAATATACAGGTCACTGTTTCAGAAGGTCTTCTGCTTCTTTGCTAGCAGAATCAGGAGCAAGTATAACGGATATTAAGAAGCACGGAAGATGGAAGTCTACAACAGTAGCCGAGGGTTACATCCATCAATCTATTTCTTATAAAAAGGTCTATTGCTGAGAGAATAATCCCAAGGGCTAGCTCCAGCGTTACACCATCGTCCTCTTCACTTCAAGAATTGAATGTTAATGCCCATGAAATTATCAACTTTGCTAGTTGAAATATCTTACAATGCTCAAAGTATTAATATCAGCCGTTGTTGTAATTGTACTCTTCATATTAATGATCATAAATAATAATAATAATAATCTAATTAATGTGTCTAATACATTTCTAGCAGAATTCAATTATATCAATATCTATTGTTCATAATAAGACTTCCTTGAAAATTAAATAATTATGTTTTGTTTATATCTATTTGCTCGAAAAAAATCGTGTTAAAAATGCTTTTAACACTTGTGTTAAAAATATTTTTAACACGCTAATTTGTAAACATCATCTTTTAATACTTTCAATACAACCAACATAAATGTCACTTTTAATGACAGTGGTAGAAAGTGCCCATGTGTTACAAGTAATAAAAAACACGGAAAGGTTTCTTTCACATTTTTCAATAGAAATCAAGAGTATCTCCTCTGGTGTTCAAAAAAATTGATTGTGTTGGAATTTTTCAATAACCGCAATTAAACAATTGTCTCTTGCGGGTTCTCATAATAAGCTAATATGTTATATTTTTGTAACTAAAAAGTTACTTGAATAAAAGTGGTAGTGTGCGGCTGACCTTGAGGCGTGACAAGGTATTTTTTAACGATTCCAATTTATTGAATGCACATAAACGTCTTGTTTTCGTACGAATTAAAGTATGTGATGTGGGTTTCTTGATCTAGAAAAGAACGTCCTTGCCAGGCATTCGGCGCCATAAACTGGTCAGAGGTCTTTAAACGGTTGTTACACAACCGACGAATTCCGTTAAAATATCACAGGTTTGCGTCGTTAGGACATTGCAAAATTCCGCTAACATTATTTGTTATGCTCTGCCGTGATTGGCAATACGTGTCTGAATAGGAGAAAGCCATGTTTGACATACCAAATTGTTTTATCAGTATGTCAACCAAATGAAATAAATGTTTACCGGGCTTTCAGTAATATGTTATTAAAATGAATGATCTCATTATTCTTCATTGCTTGTCGACTTATAATATTTATTATATAAAAAATCATGTACAGTTTTTCTAAACGATCCAACTAATTAGTATGTCTCGGTTCTTATGAAATAACATCATATTTCTGAAAACTCGACGATTTATAAAGATTCCCTCTATTAACCCATTTTGTTTGATCAACTTCTCATCTTGAAATTTCAGTGCTGAAATCATATTATGTTTTTAAATGCTTCTAGCAAATGTAAATTAGGAATGAACCTCACACCTTCAGTATGAAAAAATGAGGATTTTGTTGGCATTTTGTATATGTAGAAACGATAATTTTTTTCATTGTTCTAGTCTTCTTTTTGGAAACACAATATTCAGTATAAAAAACGGGGATTTTGTTACTATTTGCATACATAAAAACGAGTTCTTTCATTTTTGTTGTCGAAATCCTGAAAAACACTTAACTCGACTAATTCGAACCTCGGAAATTGTTTGCGACTCAACGATTCAATCATTAAATCACAAACTTTCGACATTTCACCACAACAGTCAGTATATAAAACGAGGATTTGTTGTCATTTCAAAATAAAAACGACATTTTTTTAAACTTTTCTCAAAGTTTACCCCGACCTCCAACCCAATTCGACCTAACCCAATTAGTTTAACCCAATTATTTTGCTTCAACATAATTCGACGTAACCCAAATAATTACCAACTCCCACTCAGTTCAACAACGTAATTTACCACTTTTAAAAAGAAAATATAGGTGGCGCTACCGTCTGATAATAATTACGCTACTGTACAGTAGATGGCGCCACCATATATTTTTCTATTTTTCCTATCCCGAGTCTATAACCCAACCTACCTCACCTACTCCGGTCCAACCAAGAAAAAAGCCAACCCAGGCCACCCCAGGAAAGAGCCAACCCAAAAACCTATCCCAAGTCGGTAACTCGAGCCACCTCAATCTCGCCTAACCCTCGTCCACCCCACCCTCGTCCACCCCACCCTCGTCCACCACACCCTCGTCCACCCCAAAATGGACTAACCCAACTCACCCGACCGCGTCCACCCCAACCGTGTCCACCCCAACGGCGTCCACCCCAACCGCGTCCACCCCAACCGCGTCCACCTC
>WOGL01000496.1:0-14469 GCA_015342145.1 Leptinotarsa rubiginosa | reverse complement strand
CAAAGCACAACCTAATGGAGATATCAAAAGTTGCTTGAAGAGATGAACAAAAAAAAATCCCATTTGATGCGGACTTTATGTGTGACACTGTAGATTGTCTTATTCTGTAACTGAAGAAGAGTCGACCCCATGGAGGTGAAGACTCACTCAGTTTCGGAAATAGGTTGCAACTGAAACTGAGTAGCGTGGTACAGAGAATCAGTAATGATTCTTATTTGAGTAGAGAACAGAAACTGTGTCAAATTTCACATTATGATAAGGTTGCACTTGCGCTGAATATACAGGCATTCTGAGAAATAATATACATCTCAAAAACCCAAACTCTTTTGAAGACGCGATGGCATACGTAAACGAATACGAAAATTTTTAAAATTTATATGGCACCGCCCAAGATAATCATACAACCAAATTCAATTCTTCTACCAACAGACATATACTTACATGACCAATGCCCCAACGAACACAATTGTTCAACAATCAATACCAAATCAATCACAAAGACAATTTAATTATCCCAACACAAATTTTTCGAATCCAAACTTTTCTTCGTGACCCATTTGGCCTAATCAAGCAATAAATGTCCAACCCAGGCAACTACCACCTAGAAAATACCCTACAAATCGAGAAGTGTTTGGCACCCCTTAAAAAATGTTCAAACCTAAGAAATTCCTCAAAATCAATTACCAAAACCTGAACCCATGACGAATACTTCTAGAAACTCAACTGGGATGTCCCACCAACAATTCCTCAATACCGGCAAGACCCCAAAACCAACTTCAAAACGCAATACGGTTCAAATCAATTCCAGAACCAATCACGATTCTTCCATTAGAATCAAAGGCCAAATTTCATTCCAGAAGAATTATTTTCGAGCGAATATGAAAACCTGATTGATTTTTATGATCAACCTGCCAATCAATATCAATATCATGAACACCCCAATCTAGATGAAAATCCTAATGAAAATCAATATTTCGAAAAGGAATTCGATCAACATCAATCCTGTATATCAAATGATGACATTTCAGACTCTGTCGATATCGCAAATTTTCAAGCAACGAGCCAACAAAGTCACTCGACTTAGCTGAAATCAATCTCTCATGCAATAATTCTCACCATACGTAGAAACAAAAAACCCAAAATTAAAATTACTTATCGATACGGGAAGCTCATAATCAAACCTTCGGTACTTATGATGCACTGTTTGGAACCTTTGGTGTAGTAATGAATATTGCTAGAGTTTTTTCCCAACACCAAATCGTTATTTTAACACCTCGACACGTGTTTCGATCACCAAGTGATCATCTTCAAAGAGGAAGATTAAAACTCTTAATCTTCCTCTTTGAAGATGATCACTTGGTGATCGAAACACGTGTCGAGGTGTTAAAAAAATAGCGATTTGGTGTTGGGAAAAAACTCCAGTAATATTTGAAAGCTGAGTTGAATAAATACTATTTTTGCACCACATAAGTCTTTTTCAACTTCTTAACCATTCAGATAATTTTTCAAAGCTGTATAAATCCACAATATGTTTCTAAAACTCGTTTAATCCTACTTTTGTTTTCAAATAACTCAGCAAAACATTCTCAAATATTTGTTTGCTGACCGTATATTAGTTTTAAAGGACAACCTATAAATAACAAATCAGTCACACAAACCTACTTGATTTCCAAATTAAAGGTATCACAAAAGTTGGATTTTCTCGAAATCACTTCTGATGGATTTAACAAGTTTTGGAAACGGGCGCCTCATTTGTTGCTACTATATGACCGTTTTGAATGTATCTTACAGATTGAGACGAGGTCAGTACCTCTTGTAGATTAGATCACATAAATAAATACGTATTAAGATAGTGTTTATAGTATTTTAGTCAGTTTATCTCCAGGACACCATCACCAATTTAATTTTTTATATGCACCAGAAAAGCAATCAATTGGTTTGAGTCCTTTGTGGCGAGAAAGTCCTTTTGTATTGAGAAATCAGGGAGTTCAAATATATATCATGGCATTTGGGGAAATTAAAAAAAAGTAACGCAAAAGGATTTTATTGTTTTCAATTTTTTATAACATTTTCTTTCATACTTGCACACAATATATTTTATAGACTCGTTAGAACATGCTATTCATACACAGTTGAACTACTACAACTACAAGTGCTGCATACACATTCTGTTAACTTACCAGACAGTTCACATGTAATCAAGCAAATATACTAACATACGATCTTAAAAATTACAGACATACTGTCGTTCAATCAACGAGACATTATGTACTTGGAAAAATACTTATCGAAATCAAATACATTTTTTACAATCAAATGTGAAACGTAAAAATGAGGGATTGTTTTTCTTACATCTAATCGATACTTTGATACACACATATACTCAATAAAATAGAAATACACTTAAACCGTCTACACTTACACTATGATTTTTGATCCATGAATGGTGGTGGGTGACAGAAAAGCAAAGGAAAATCTTAGTAGTAAATTATACTAATAGGGCATATATTCATTGAATACAATTTCAAGATTACAGATCATATATTTTCACTTTCTAATGAGCACAAGAAACATAAAATATTGAGAGCTGTCAAAAAAAGTTAAAATTCTACAAGCTGTTAATTATCAACTAGAGATATTTGAAAAAAATTATCCTCAACTCATATATCATTATTAAAAATTTATATATTCTCAAGTCTATTTTCAGTCTAGCTCAATATCAACTTTCTTATTAAAAAAGTGTTTTTAATAAAAAAAAAGATCATGTTTTCAATACCAAGGTTTCAGTAATAAATTAGACTAAAACTAATCAATACGTCATTATATAGGCAGTCTGATATGCACTCATAAAATATATTTAATAGCAATTCAATTAAAAATCTAAAATGCAGACAACGAAACAATGTTCTAACTACAAATATGTTTTGTTTCAAAATGACCATAAAAAATATCTGAAATCTCATAGCTTCTATGCAGTTTCAGAATATTTACTTCCTGTTCGAAATTGCACCTTTGCTTAACTAGAGTCATGCATGACTCGATTCCACTCACAAATATATTGTTTTTATTTTGTCCTATACAAATACTGATTTACATTTCACATTGACAATACTGTTTTCTGTGAAAGTAGTCAATAAAATATCTATCTATAACTTCATTATTTTAACAAACAAGATTTCAATGGGTATCAATAAGTGGTGGGGAAATATACCCTGGAACATACATATGGGAAAACTTACATGAAGGTCTGAGAAGATAACTTTGTCAAAGCAAATATCAGTTTAGAATAATTACAGTGCTAATTGTTCGATACTGTCCATTTATGGAGATCTTAGCTACAGGAAATACAAGAAGGGGACAGAGAATGTGAAGCACAGGATAACAGAAGGAAAGCAATTTATGTATGGACAACTCGAATATGATAAAACATCCAATAAGAGAATCCATACAAACTAATATAGGGAATAAGATTGTTGGAAGGGGTTTCCTAAAAAAGAAGTGGAGGAAAAACTCAAAAAGCCTAAAGGCTACAGTATTTTATAGTGACTTTGAATAAATGGACAAGTCAGACAGCTTCCAAGCAGTAGCAAAAAAAGCTTCATTGCAGTAATTTACATTTCGATGGATACGAAATATCCACTTATCATGCCAGTAGCTTAAACAGAATCTTGTTTTGGATGGCTTGATACTGAAAAGTGTATTTCCAATAGTCAGTCACATTAATATAAAAATATGCCACTTATAAACGCCGTTGGATGATGAAAAAGTTAAAATTTCATCGGATTCAGATATACACTATTCTCAGACTTAGACTAACTTCATCTAACTTTGAACTGTAGTTAAATATATGAAAACAAAATATACTTTACACTCCATATTGATAAAAAAGCACAAAGAGACAATAGTAACCTAACTCCAAACCACCTCTATGATTATCGACAATCTGAAATTGAACATCCCGAACTAGAAAAATTTAAAAATCAATCTATAATAACAAATCCTTTGAAATGTACCGTAATTCTTTCTTACCTCCTCAGTAACTTAAATGACATATCGAATGAAGTTTCAATATCTTAAAGTTAATGTGGCTTAGAAGCTAAGGAGATAAGGGACACACAGTTTCAAACAATGCAAGTTGTTTTCGATAAAACTACATACAATATCAGTAGAAATAAACAGATTCAACAAAATCAGATACGATAAGACTTCTCAGGTAATGTAATTCTTGTAGTGAGACAAGCATAAGAAAGTTGTAATGGCCATTATGAAATCAGATTTGAATTACATAATTTATAAAAGTAAATTGATAACCAACAGCGTAGGTACCACACTTGGCCTAATCTATACATTTTCCTAAATGCTCTGTAATGTTTATATATATATTTGGAATGTGGGCATATTGAGATAGCCTTCCCACAGAACATTTTACATTGACGAAATTTATTCCCAATAATTCTATATTTTCGAGTATAATTTTTTTCTGAAAGTACACAGCTACCTCAATATACCTAGGGAATGCCCATACTTGATTCTAAAAGTTATTTCACAGAACTATATACAGTGAGATTTTGCAGGGAAATGGTAATGACGATGAAAAATGATGCAACTTTTTCTTTGTACTTTATCAGTAAAATTTTGGATGGTATGATTGGGAGAGCTTGTAGTAAACTCAAAAAAATCTTCAAATAAGTAATGAGAAGTCATTGTCACAGTTCTCTCATTGAAATTCAGAAATCACAGACTGTTAAGAACTCACAGAGTGATTTGTGTTGTAATACGAGTTCTTATGATCACGAATATACATGAAATAAAAATAAATTCCTAATCTATTTGTGATCAAAAGGCTGCTTAAATGAATCTGATTGCTTTAAATAAATCAACATAAATAAATTACTTTTCAAAATATATCATCTCACTAAAGTTATCAGTAAAAATATATCATGTCTCTGTATGTACAGAAATTATTCACATAAAATTCACACAATTAAAATGGTTATAATTCAGATTACCACCGTTTTGAATCATAGCTGTAATGTGAATGAACAAAAATAATTTGAAAGACACAATATAATGTTTTTGCAACATCTAATACTCACAAATAAGAAATATTGAATTTTTTGAACACAACACGGTGCTTTGGTGAATTTTATCAATCACACGTGCCATTTTCGAAGGTATCTCTTCCATTCCAGACTTTTGAAAAAATATATATCTATATTTACAGTCAGATGGGATTTTTAATCAATATTCCCTTCTTAATTAACAATATCATACAATTACTAGTGCTAATAAGAAAAAGTCTGGAATAAAATATGATATTATCAATCATTCATTGTTTTTGTTTTCTCGAATGTTGCAAAATGAGATCAGTGTTAATTGCGCTCAACACTTGCGGTTGTTATTGGCACAGGAACGGGTAGCACCCTGAGACCGTTCCCCACGCCTTTGTTGACGATTACGATTATTTACTTCACGAGCCTTATTGTTACGTACTACACAACTGCGCCTGAGTGCCTTAGTAGAAATCTGCACCTTCGACTGAAAAAAAAAGACATTGTATCACTTGTCAAAATAATATGCTTAATATATTTACTTTCAAAAATTGTTATTTGACCTCAGAATAAAAGATATAGGAAATACATCAAAAACACAACCACAACTGGAGTTGTTTTATGATCTTTGACAACATCTTTATTTCTATTGTGCCATTACTTCATCTCTACTTTAAACTTACAAATTCGTTAAAGAACCTAGAAGTTTAGGACTATTGGATGCTAAAGACTTATCTGCTGATTAAATTGCAGTCAATTAAATTATTTTCTGGGCCTTTATTATACAATGTGTCCAAGATAAGGAGAACCAGCATGGGGAAAATCGAAAAGAGATACAAATCAGTATTAAAACTGGTGATGGTTTCTCCGAGACAAACCGTCGAATTGAAAATCTATAAATGCCATCTTGTACAGCTCGAAAAGTAACAACAAAAAATAGTTTTTTGATATCTTTTCCGATTTTTCTTTGCTGGCCCTCCTTAGACATATTGTAAAAAAACTGAAACTTTTTTGAAAAAACATTTCAGCGATTTTTTTGTAGAGAATTTCACAATGAACAATAATAGTTCCAAAAATATTTCAATTTTTTAAACGAAGTTCCTTAACGCAGGTTATGGGCGGTACGGCGGAAGGAGAATACATGAATAACGCCTTTGCCTACATTGGCCAAGCTTGAAGGCCTTCTGGCATCTTCTCTCTAACGCCACCACTGTCAGGAGAACCCCTACTCCTCCGAACACTCCCCCTCCCTCGTGCGATCGACGTGTAATGTCGACCACACGAAGGGACAAATTACAGGGGCAGGAGACCCTTTTTATTTATTCACCCATAAGTTTACAATACACAATACAATAAATATTCCTTAATAATCACAAATATAACCAAAACTCAACAAACCTATCTAAGTGCAATAAAAAAAAAACAACCCTTAAACCCCAGGGATAACATACATCAACGGGGTTGATTACAGTTACCAACTCAGTGGCCTGCCCAAATGGAGTAGACTTCGTCCATCTCTTAGTGATACTTCAACGCTGAATTTATTTACTTCCTACTTACAACGTAAGCTGGCAGCTTTCCATTAATCCATCCCTCTCATCCTTCACCACCATTATCTGCCCATTAGTTAACAAATCCATTAATTTCGTCTCCCATTCGTATCCCTCAGTGTCATTTGTCCATTCGTACGTTCCATGTTATCTTTCCATTCACGCCATCCAATCCTGTCTCCCTCCATGCATCTCTCAATCACGTGCTCTGCCGTTTCGGGCTATCCATTTACACAGGAGAACGGCTCCTCGGGAACCAGGTTTAATCTCTCTCCTCTTTCTTCTTACATGTCTCCGTGTCTTTTCAGCTCCACGTTCCACCATTCTTTCTCCATTTCAATCATCCTTTCAGTCCTTAGACGCTTCTTTCAGTTTTTCTTGAAGCTGTAAGGCTTCCTTATCAATCTCCCCTATCGTATCTAACCTCCCTGAGTGGTATTCGGAAATCATCCGTTCCATCCCATCCCAGTCGGTTCTTCTTATATTCGTAACTACCACCCTTCACGTCTTTGGTAACCCCATGAAGCAAAACTTGATCCTATGATCACTCATTGTTTCTTCCATACTCACTTTCCATTCACTCACCTGCCTATTCGCGCTAATGGTCTGGTCGATCCAACTTTTCCCCCTATTGCTGGAGAAAGTGACGAGACTTTCGTCCCTTTTCCATTACCCATTCTAGCACATCTTCTCCCCTTCCATCCGTGGTGTTGCCTCCCCATGCAACGTTCTTTGCATTCATACCTCCAACCAGAATCTTTCTTCCTTCCCACTCACCAAAAATTCTTCTAATTCAATCCATTCTAACGTTTCTCCTTCCACCTGGCTCATCATATACATTCATAATTTTTATGTTACCTCTTTCATTTCTTACAATTATACCTATCCTATTCATACTTCTTATATTCTTAAGGGCCAAGCTATGGATGGTGGATCGGACCCAGGTGCGAACCTTAGTCCCTTCTCCACCATCTTGCTTGACCCAACAATACCTGTATCTCTTTTGATGACTTCTCGTGGTCGTTATTCGTTCTGATTATTTATTTCGAAATAACTGGAATATTAATCTAATTTGTTGAATGAACCTTATTTTTCAATCTGAATGGCTTCCTTGATTTTTCAGAATCGCGGATTGTTCAACTATTTTCATTCTATTGAGTTGACTTAGTTTCTCAATATTGATTTGTATTACTTTCAGATACAAATTTATTTTTTGAAAAATAGATATTTTATGAAGTTACCTTATAGAAGGGTCAAAAACATTTAATATGACGCTACTTAAAAAAAACGTGTCTGGAATAAATCATTGTTGATATTAAGAAGTTTTATGTAGATTATGCCGAGTCTTATTCTGCAAGTGATGCAATTACAAAAACAATGGAAAATATCGAAATGAATTTATGCAACAGAAATTTTGCATCTGAACTAAAAATTGTATTCAGACAAACTTTTAGGATATTTTTTTGTAAAAAAAAATTAAATTTGGCAGATAATGTGTATCACATGACTACATTTTTAGGGTTATTTTTCATCTCGATTGAGAGATGCCTAATGAGATGGCAGAGATTGTTGCCAAAGTCAAATTTCGAATAAGCTATTGATAAAAGTGCAAGAATAATAGAAAACTAGAAAAGGCTCGTTTAAGAAGCAATTTAACAGTTTGAAAATAACCTAAAACAGTTCACTATTAATATATGGCTACTTTTCCAAAACTTAAATATATGAATAAATCCAACATTGTTGACATAATACATAATGAAGACACTATAAAAATTATCTAAAATTCATTTTCTCCTTCTCTTCATATGAATATTCAACACATTCTCATTTATTCATTTGATTTATACTAGTCATGCACATGTTATTACAATATATGTTACTTACTTTTTGAGCTTGTCTGAACTGGTAACGCTGCATTTGTTCCTGCTTCAATATTCTTATATAACTATCCACAAATCGTGCACGGTGTGTTTGTGCAGGCAAATTTCCTAAATTCTCAACAACTTCAACTTCTTTCTCTAGTTTATCTTTATCTTCAGTATCTGATCCATCACACCCAACATATTCTTCGACACAGTTCTCCAAAACTAGCGTATTGTATGCTGCCATGTTTCCTATATTGTCAGTGAATTCAGCTTCCTCATCTCCATTTTCATCTTCTGATCTATCAAACATAATAAATCTACCATAACAATTGTCCAAACGTTGCCAATTGGATGATAGTGATTGCATGTGCCCCATATTCTCAAAATCTTCATCGTCTTCGTCATCTACATCATCTGATCTTAAATCAGACACAGAATATCTTCTACTACTACTGTTAATATGATAGACGCTCATGCTGGGATGTTCAATGAGTAGATTCTCCAAAGGTGATGTACTCAGCGTTGGCCCTGTAAGAAATATATTCATAGTAATGTTTTAAATCAAAATATCTTAGAGGGTGGTGTCCATGGGAGAGTCCCGAACAAAATGAAAAATCTACTAGGTACAGTGGAAATATAGATTTTCAATTTTAATACCTAAGTATCTCGGTAAGGAATTCCTTCTTTATTGCCCACTTCAGGTAGGCATCTTAGAGGTGTACACAATTTTAATGGCTTTGGCAACCTGCCAAAAGTCTGAAAGTCAACCAACAGTAAATCTTTGGGACTCACAAAGATATTCATATAACAAATATTATAATGATCAGAGAGAACAAAATCTGGGCTAATAGACTATTACTATAACTTCAACACTTATCCTAAGTATATAAATACAATGTTCTCTAAGTACATTTATCATGTGTTTCTACAAAATAAAAATCAACTTCAAGAGCATTTTGTGATTTACCATCTGTAGTGAAATGATAACAAAATGTGGCGAAACTACACTAGCAAAGAAGAATAGGATAGTGAGCAAAATGTAATCAGGCTGAAAATACTGGATATCGAATGCAAATTCAGAGAATGTCTTCATAGAATTTAAACTATTCAAAAAGATGAATAAAAGTTTATTGTTATTCCTCATGAACCAGGACACACTAAAGGCTGGATCGAATTTTTGAAAACTTAAACAAGCTAAACATGTATATTTCAACAAATGTTAGAAAAACTGAAAAATAACATTTTGGAAACCAAGAAATCTGTAATTCATAAAATGGGTGAGGACTTTGACAAAAATATGTTGGTTAAACTGAATAATCTGTAAAAACTCATTTTAAATATCAGATGCATATTATATTTCCTAGAGGATAGTCCAAATTTTCAAGAATGACAATAAAATACAGACACATTTCTTGAAATTGTTGAGACCCAAACATACTATAGTCTATTTCCTCAAGCAGCGGAATAATAAAACATTTTCAAGTGGCTATTTCATAGGCATACATAATTGAGTCTGCTGAAAAGTGAAAAATGTATTCATTTTAAACATTTAACAAATCTCAAGAGACTTTTTATAGTTGTATGTATACGGTGAGTAACAAAAATATGGAATATTCCCATTAATGATTAATAGATTTTTAAACACCCAAAATTAGCTTTACTTTTGAATTAAATCAGGTATACCTGGGATATTTTCAATTTTCGATGGAAAAGAGTATGACGTCATGATTTGATAATAGGATACTTTCTCACCTGAAGAATATGAATTATTGATAAAGCCTTTGTGTCCCAATCAGTGTTGTTATTAATTAAATTATACTCAGCATGTGAATTAAAATGGTTATTTTAGTTTTGTCTTCAGTAAAACTTTTAAGCAAATTTTCTGTTAACGAAAATAGTGTTATTCCTAATGTATATGTCGCTCTCATACACCAAAATCCTTTGTGTACTGTTGGTGGAAATGTGTTCGCAAATGACGGGGGGATTTTAAAATCATCGATACATAAATTCAAGAATGATAAGAAAATGAAGTTCTGAATTTGGAAGAAAAACTGTGCCTGTTATTGAAAACTAGAAACTTACAATTAGAAGAATAGAACATTCACTTTAATTTAAGAAACAAATACCAACCGTCATCTCCAACGATAGGCAGAACGAAATTGTGGAAAACTTTACAGGATTTGAATTTCATTTGGGAAAAACGGAAAATCGCTCTTAATCGAAAATGATGAAATTATTTGCTGGAAGAAACATTACCTAAGGCAGATAAGAGAGTTTCAACGAGAGAACAGAAAAATGTATTTTCTGGACAAAACTTGGCTTAATGAAGGATATACCGTTGGAAAGATGCGGTAAAACAAAAACATTACAAGTTAACGTCAAGCATGTTCAGGACAGTCTTCTCCAAAAGAAAAACGACTGATTATTGCCTACATTGGAAGTGTTGATGGTTTTGTTGACTTCGAATTACAGATGTGTGAGTCAAATCATTCTCATGGTTACCCTGAAGATATGAACGGTAATGTGTTGGAACAATACTTTGAGCAAATGTTAGACATCATCCCACCTAACTCTGTTACTGTGATGGATAATGCAAGTTATCACTCCAGAAAAGTTGGAAGAGTACTACGGAAAGCTTATATCATTGAGTGGCTTTGTCAAAAAACACACCATTTGATGAAAATATGGTTAGAAAAGAACCATTGTCCACAGTATTTTCAAAAAAGCTCGTGTCACGGAATATGTAGTCTACAATATGGCACAGAAACGAAATATTATTATTCTGCATTTGCCCCCGTATCATTGCGAACTTAATCCCATTGAACTCGTTAAGGATTTCACTGCAATTGTAGAACCTTTATTCATAATATTTATATATTTATTAATTTATTTAGGGACTTGCCATTTTACAATTAACATATAAATAGCGTGAGAGAAAAATAAACAATTGAACAATAATATAGAATATTAAGAATACAAAATATCAATTCATTTTTAATAATAATAATCAGCAGTTTCTTCATAGTAGGTCAATAGGTTCAACCTGATTTTTGAAAGAAGGATGAATCAAACAAATCAATATAGATGCTATTCTTATTTGCTAGTCTAAGCATTCTAGTAATGAATTCATTTAAGCCATAGCTAGTAGAATGGTAAGGAACTTTAAACAACTCCAACAATCTGGTTCTTAAATTTATATTGAAGTCAACTAGTTGTGTTACATATGGGCAGTTCATATCACCATTTATAACTTTATGAAGTCAAATCAATTTCAGCTCGGCGGTGCTCCAAAGTAGTTAAATTCAAAAGTAGCAGAATATCGGAGTACTCATAAACGGACCTCTGATTCAAGCTTAAATGCACATGATCTCAGAAATTTGTTTTGTACTTTCTCAATCCTAGATATATCTGCCTGATGTAGAGGACTCCATACCAAGCAATTACTTTCCAAGACCGAGCATACCAAAGAACAATACAATATTTTAGAGGTATTTATAGAAAATTTGTCAGTGGATCGTTGAACAAATCCCAATAATTTGAGTGGTTCAGATACAATGTGATCCATATGACCTTTAAAAGTTATTTTATTATCAAACAACAATGATGATAACACACCATAATTTTTAGTAATACCTAATATCTTCTTAAATAAGCATACCTATTTATTTATTCAAGTAAAACTATTGTGAAATTTTAACTGGACCAATTACGCAACCGCACAAACAGTTTCGCTATACAATAGCTTTCTCAAGCTTGTGTTTTGGTTTTGTAAGTTACGGATTTTCATCAAGTATCGGCCAATTCATCTATTTATGATTATGTAAATAATTTGAATCAAAATGTTATAGCAATATTAATTGTATATAAATAAATGAACATAGTTGTTAGTTTCAACAAATATTTTTGATTAAATACCCAAACACAGGACACTGCAGGTATAAAACGACCTGAACTCTCATAAAGGCTTTTGTTAGCCATACAAAAATAGGATGGACTCGGTTAGGTGTTATAAACCTGCNTATACCATCTGTGGCAAATCATAATATTTTGTTTGAGCTCTCTGTTAGCATTTTGCACTTATGAGGAGCATTTATTACTTTTTATTTTCAGGAAACAGAGTATACAGACTTACAGATGATTTTGAAAATCTAGAATTAGCAATCAGTATGGTATCCCTGTAATCAATAACAAAGATCCAACTCCAAACATCACATTGTTTATCCTTTCATGAACAATTTTTTTCAAAATTATTGATAAAGCAGTTAGCAATTAATTAATCATTGATGTAACATCATTGTGAAAATACGTTACCTTGTTGAATATAAATATGCTTAGTTAGAGCCTGCTCACAAGGACTACTCTCAGCCACAGTTTAGCAGCATTACAGAGAATGGTTCTCTTTGTGCCACAAAAGCAAAACTCTAAAAGTGGCGCTGCTGGTGTGTACAGTTGATCTGTGCAGTGTTTGTGTATGGTGATTGCAATACTGAGGTTTCATAAGTGAAACCGGCTAGTTATTTGTAATCCTAACTTTTCAGTTTTTTCCTTGTTTAGTACTTCCTTTCAACGATTCAACTAATAAAACCACATAACAGAACAAATTGTTATTTTCACCTTTTTTTACAAGTACTGTCACAAAAGGGCGTTCGTGCTAAGAACGCATTAGTAGCAGGATTGACCAGCAGCGCCACAAAGCTCTTTGTTTTGCTGCAGATAAGCATCTTGGCAGACCTGCTAAGTGACTTAGTGTGAACGAGCTCTAAGTGTCTATAAAGTGTCGCAATTCTACCATGCAGGAAACGTCTTTTTGTTGGAAATATATGTAGCCTTTATCACCCAAGAATTAGTCAAAAAAGAGCAGATTCATAACAATTATTACGAACATTTTAATACCTCAGTTTTTAAGTTTTCAATATTAAATAATGTTGGAAAATAACCCATGTTTTAGATGCATACAAGAACAACTTTATTTTTCTAACTACTCTTTGGTTACCTGGAAAAAATAAAAATGTTATATGACGATAAAAAAATGTACATGCTTCATCAACACAATACGCGATGAAACATACTTTTCTTTTACAAGTGAAAAAGGAAGACAAAGCAGTTAACGTTTGCGTTAAATCAGAGAGAACTCTTATTTGGATTGGATTGGAATTCACTCTAGATGATATCAAGTAAAATAATAATATTGATAATTCAGAAGGTGTCAGGTACTGACCGTAGACGGATGAGATTCAACTAACCTTCTGACGTGAAACACGGCGGAGGAGTGACAAACCAGGATTCCTCCATGACCGAATCACTTTGAAGGGATGACGCGGAACTTGGTCGCTCAAGAGGAGGTACATCTTCCTCATCTTCATCCTCATCCTCTTCATCCTTCTCATCCTCTTCATCCTGTTTACCAAACGGTTTCCTTATGGTTAATGCGTTTACTATAAGCCAATCGTCTTCTATCTCAACGTATTGGGGTATGACAGGTATGCTGCAGTTATTTTCGACCCCGTTTATGCTGCTGCTATTTTCGACCCCTATTAGAGAGCCCAAGTAATTTGTGAAGCTTCGGAACATTGTCTGAAAATAAAATATTGTTTTAGTAATAATATAGCAAAATTGAGAATTTGCGGAGAGTTCATCCTCCGATATCTTTTCTAGAATGACAATGTAGCCCCAAATTTCACATACGTAGTATTGATTGATCAGACACATATGTGATACTGAAATTAAGGTTTTAATGTGATCACCTTGTCAAATTCCTTGAAATTTTGAGATATACGGATTATCTCTAAACAAGACAGGAAGATTACCAGATTTAAAAACATTGTCGTGATATGTAAATACTCTTGTTATAATCATTTTATTTCGAAACAATTTTTTTGTTTTGGGGTTCTCGGCATCAATACATATCGTCATAAGCCTTTGCGAAACATGCCACCGTGGACCAGCCTATCCAAGCTAAGGTGTAAGGGAAGCAAGAGCGCACTAGGGGCTCTGACAAACCCG
>WOGL01000495.1:0-14472 GCA_015342145.1 Leptinotarsa rubiginosa | reverse complement strand
TGGTTCAGATAGTGTCCTGTGTGAGTGGGTTTTCGATATACAGATGTTTCCCATTTAGTGTCGGTCCTCTTTACCAATACGTCTAAGAAAGGCAATTCGTTGTGGACTTCCTTCTCCATATCCATATTGTCCATATATCCATATTGTCCATATTTCAGGTCACACCCTGGGTCTTAGTTAATGATTGAATCTTGTAGTTATCTCTTGAATGTTTTAGTGATCTTCATTTCATTGGTGATAATATCTTTGATCCACGACCCTGTTGAATGTTTCGAGGTAACCAAACCGACCGTACTCAAACAAAAAAAATATATAATTACATTTTATCTGGAAATTTACAAACCTACAAAACGTAATAATTATTGAACTGAGATTTTTGATGATGTTATCCAAATAGAACTACTTCGAAATTATCTTCGCATAATTGTTCCAGACTTGGAAAAAATCATCAATGGTCCAAATGATCAAGTAACAATGGTTTCTCTTGATTATAGGTAGATATTACAGTAATAGTGACATGACATTCCTTACCAAACACGAGTTGTTGAAAAAAAAATTGAATTTTTGAAAGACATCCAACTTTTCTGGAAAAACATAAAATTTAATTTTTCAACTCAGAATGAACTATAATCTACAGGTGATTCAAAAACACATGGTCCTTCGAGTCGAATTGAACTATAATCAACAGGCAAATGAAAAACATATGGTCTTTCGAGATATTGCAAAAAACATCACTATGGGAAGCGTGAATGCTAGTAAATCAATTATTGAAAGAAAGGAGAGAAAAGCTAGAGGCTAAATCTGAAGTAGTCATGACAGCAGTTGAAATTCGAAGAACAATCGGAAAATCCAAAAGTCAAGCTTCAAGAGTGAAGAAACGGAAATCGAAATAGCAATAAGGAAGAAGACAATAGAGAAGGAGCTTCTAGACCTAAAACTAGCCCTGGAGATAGCAGAAATTGAAGAGGATAGTGATGAAAGTGAGTCAATATCAATGAATCAGTCTAACGTGAAAGATTGGATCAACGTAAAACTCCATGGACAAACGGGCATGCCGGTGAGTATGAGCATTTGATATTAATGGTAAAAGAGGACGAATCGATAAGAAATTCTCGCCCTGAAAATAGTCAGTTCCTTCAATGAAAATATGTACCGAATGACTCTTCCTCAGATGACAAAAATATTAACAAGGCAATATCTGCCGAAAGAAATTCCCATTTTTGACCGAAATCCAAGTAAATGGCCACTTCCATTCAAAATTGAAAATTTCCACCTACGTGAAAAAAAATTATTCAATGAGCTTTGTGATGAAATTGAAAACTCACCTTGTATGACTTTGAAGTACATCCTCCTAACAATTATATCCGCAAAGGAATATAGTCGTTAATGATAAAATATTCCGATTATCATCAATTATTCAAAGTTTTCGACATATTGTCGATATAAACTCCCATGATAAAGTAATGGAAATGAAATGTCTTGTTTGACAAACTATTGTTCACTTAGAATAATGGTAACACACAAAATAGGCACTTGCAATATTCAATCAAATTATATTTGACACGCCTTCAATGAATTATGTTTACTTGAACTCATTCGACAATATTAATAAATTATTAAAAAATTCATTCCAGACTGAACTGGAATAATTTATTTGTGTTGGCAACTAAATCTAGTTGAAACGCCTATCTGTGATCTCCTATTAGCAATTTCCTTCATTATTGAAATTATAATGAATTCTCTATATTTCATATGGAAGTTAGTTTTTCTCATCATTACAGAAATCACGAGTGGAGAAGACGTTTGCAATCTAGTACAGATTATTGAGATCGATATAATTATATTCAAGAATCAAGATATATGTTTTCTTATCATTAAATGTCTATCTGATGTTGATTACGAGTTATTATATATCGATATTATGTCTCAAAGTACGACTGTTTATGGAGAATATACCTTATACCAATCAAGTTGGTGTCAGCAGGAAATTATGTACGTATACTGTACAGTGTTCATCTTCTAAAGACGTCAGTTTGTTCGGTAATATGGGCATCGAGAAGAGTTTCAACATTTCTGTGGTGTAGAGAAAGTGTTTTCTTTATTTCAAAACGCATTATTGATGGGATATCCTTTCGGTATTACAGTGACATTAAATAATTGAGTGAAGTTCAGGGTTTCACAAAGTTTTCAGAATTGAACCATACCCTATTTACCATATACATTTCTCATTGCAGATCAACTGAAGAAGTAATACCTGAATTGAAATATTCAATTAATGATACGGCAACAATGATCTTTCCATATATCTAATGAGATTGATAACATAGTCATCACAGATACAGGTGAATTGGTTGTTAGGGGGGCCCATAAAGAAATACAAACCAGCTGTTGCCCGCCTTCGCGTTTTTAAATTACCCATGGTTTGAGTTGCAGGAGAAGTGCAAGGCGTACATCTCGACATCACCAGGTGAACAACATATTGAAACAAGCTACGGTGTCAGCGGATGTTTCTGCAATTCTGAAGCCCTCAGGTAGCAGTCGAGATGATGGTAAGCGACCAGATGGTATGTCTCTAATACCATGGAAATATGGTAAACCTGTGATATGAGACTTCACTTGAGTTGATACGGTCGTGGCTTCAAATTTAGCCGAAAGTTCGAAATCTGCTGGAACTGTGGCATTGTCTGGAGAAAACATACCAAAATATTGGTAACAACTATCTGTTCCATCCAGTAACTGTAAAAACTTTTGGTGTCTAAAGCCCGGAGTCTCTGTTATTCATGAACTCGAAAGGAGATGCGGCCAAGCAACGAAAAATTACCGTTGTACTTTTTTTGATAGAAAGAATTACTATTACTATCCCAACGTGGTAATGCTACTTCGGTCCTTGGAACTATTCCTCTTTCACATAATTTTGATAGAATCATGAATTGCCCTCATTTTAGTACATGACTAAAAACTTTTGGAAACAAGCTGAAATATGTGTCTATTCATCAGTCTCCTATCAAGGTTAATTCACAAGTGATTGATCCACCTTCTTTTTTTCAGTGCGGTCAATGAACATAGGTCATTCTTGCCCCCCAAATATGAGCTGCAGTCCTTGTGGTTCTTGTTACCTTTCAGTGGAAGAAATCCATAGAGCAAGAGTCGAATCGATCCCTCTACCAAACCCTTCATTACTTGTAAGGATCGATTGCAGATTGAGAAATGGTTCTAATTCAGATTCTGTGTAACATGTTCTTCCTTACGAATCAGTAGACAGTTGTCCTGAAAATCTTGCGAAGAAAATTGGATTAGATAGTTCAGGAAACGCTTGCTAACATGAGTAGCATTTCACAAGTGTTGTTCATGACGAAGAATTTCAAGACCGAGGTTTTAACGATGGAACAAAATCAAACACCTGTTCATACAGCTGCAATTTTGTTAGAATATATCATCTTCCCCGCCAACCGATTTCATAGAGTATTTGAAATCCACTAGATACTCGTCAGGACAACAAGAGGATTGTTGTGTTTCTTGTTGACTACTCTTCGTGTGTAGGAAAACAGCAGAATCAATGACCGCCCTGGATTGAATCATTCCATACAGTCTTGTGTTTGTAGATCTTTTGCTGAGAAAAATCCTCACCAGTTTACTTTGTAGTACATGTTCAAGAGGTAGCAAAAAAACTTGAACTAGCGTTTTCTAATATGACCGATTACCAGTCCCTGCAAAGCTTATTGTTAAATCAATTGAAAATAGAACTTTTAATGGGTGATGGTCGACTGTATTGCCAATTATGCGCTGAACTAATTAACTATTATAAGACAACAAGTATAGCTTAGGCACCAGTGAATCTGATTATCTTCAAACATGAGTCAACCTCTAACGGAAGCACCAATTTCTTACGAAGGTTCAAAATAGATGAACACTTCAATCTAGCAGACCACTATTATAAATTTCATGCATTCATTGTTCAGTGTGGTTCTGGCGTTGAATCTGGTCATTATCACGCATTGGTCAAATATGAAACGGACTGGTTTGAGTTTGAAGATAGACGTGACACTAAATATTCTGGCGATATCTTGAATTTATTGGAGCCTCCGGAGACACCCTACATTTCATTTCATGGAAGAGAGGACATTATCAGATCAAGATCTTCAGTTGATGTGAAGTCTCCCCGGAGCGCCAATTGATGATCACTGTTGTTTCATAATTTAGTAATTTGTATTACTTTCTGTTTTATATATTGGCAATTTCAATAATAAAAGAATGTTAACCAGCAAAATTCAAAGTCAAAGTCAACATTTTTTCAACATTTTTGATACATGAAAATAAATATGACATGTCACATTTTACAAAATATATTTTATATAATATCAATAATATCATTTACAACACAGGTGACACAAAAATATCATTTTCATGCTCTTTCAGGGAGTGAAAACAACTTGTTACCAGAAAGCCCTTTGATTTTTTCTTGAATTTGAGAAAATTTGTTTCACTTCTGATGCTCTGTGGTAATAAGTTGAAATATTTTGCCCCGGCATGAAGTGGCAAACCTTTGTACTCATCACGATTTATTTTTTCCTGGTGGAAGTCGTTTGTTTCTCCGTCTCGTTTGATGAGAGTGAATTTCCTCATTTCGTGTTAGCAAACGGGAATTTGTATGAACGTAGCTCAATATTTTGTAAAGATAAATATATAGTGGAGTGATTTTTTTTTGTCTTGGAATGTTTTCTTACAAGATTCTCTGTATTTGAGATCAAAAATTACTCAAATGGAACGTTTTTGCATTATAAAGGTTTTATTTATTTCTGAAGAGTGTCCCCAAATGGTAATATTTGTATAGACTATAGCATATATCCAAGCGATTATGTCTTAGAAAATTTTATTTTATTGTTAGGAAAGCCAAATACGTTTTTTCAGAGAAGTGCACAAGTATTTGATGTGATAACTGAAAGACAATTTATTGTAAGGTTGTGTTCCAAGCAAATTTATATATTCTGTTGTTTCGAATCCTAGATTTATTTGGAGGGGGCGCAGATAAATACTTGAAAATTGAATAAATGTTGTCTTAATTTCGTTTTATTTTCAATTTTATTTAGATCTGGGAGAGTCACAATGATTTTCGTGTCATCGGTATACGTGAAAACTCGACCCTCTTTTATGTTTTGGGGTAGTTCATTAACATAAAGTAGAAATAATAGTGGTCCAAGCACCTCTTCCCCTGTGGAGTACCCATATTCATATCAAATCGATCCGAATAATTGTCATTGACTTTAACGACTATTTTCCTATTACTCACATAAGATTCGAACCATTGATTAATTGACCCCTAATTCCCATTCTATAGATCTTTTCACTCAAATACTTCGGGTGGATTGTTTTAAATGCTTGGCTTAGATAAAAAAATATACCAACTATATAGTATTCTTTATTGATGCCATCAAAAATATATTGGATCATATCAGTTAATGCTGTTTCGATTGAAAAATTTTTCCTAAATTAGTGTTGGTAAGAACGTATCAAATTATTTTCTTCCATAAAACTCAACTTCTGTTGTAAATTGCTTTTTCCATTATTTTCGAGACAGAACTCAGAACACATATGCCACGATAATTGTCCATAGCTGTGAGATCCCCTTTTTTATAAATAAGCACAACTTTTGAAGTTTTTAGTTGGTTTGGAAAAATACCTCCGTCTAGTGATTTATTGATAGCAAGTGGCAGGATAGTAAGTTTTTTGCCAAGTTAGCACAACTTCCAATTACTTTCATAGGAATCTCGTAAACACCTGCTGTCGTTTTGTTTTCAAAACTCATTATCATAGTTTCCATTTCCGAGTTACTGTAAGGAATAAAATACATAGAACTACATGGTGAGTCATGTATGAAGGAAAATTGATTCTTAGGTGTTTTGATTTTTTCTGACACTGATTTTGAAAAATAGTTTATCTTTGTGTTCGGCAATGAGACCTTATCACAGCTGCAGTCTAATTCAATTTCTATTTGCATCTTGTTTTCTGTAGTATTTCCCATTTTTTCATGAACCAATGTCCAAAGAGTTTTGTTTGTTTAATGAATTCATTATTTTTTGAGTATGAAAATATTGCTTTTCTAGGACTATATTGATGTTCATTAAGTTTTCTTTCTTATTTATATTGAGCTTGTATATTTTCATTATCGGGCTATTTCTTACGTATATAATTCAACATTTTGAGGTTATCTGATTGTTGTTGAAGTTCATGCGAGTGTTTAAACTTTTCAACAGATGTGTTGATTTTATTTCTATGTTTAGGGGAGCATACCTCAAAACACCATTGGAGATGGTTCAAGTAATGGGAGAACATTTTTTCTGTATTAGTTTTGATCAACAATTTTGAAAAATTCCATTCTTTTTTGGAACTCGAGAATATTGGGTTGGGAAAATATAGGTACGTATTTCTTTTTCCATGATATCATTTTGTTGTTGTATGATCTTTTGATGCCGTATTAATAATCAACTTGGGTGGTCTGAGATTCCATAACCAATAACTTCAGTAGAACATTTTGTTATATTAGTAATTACGTAATCAATTCCAGTCTTAGTGACGTAATTACCATATTTGGCTCATGTGGTTGGTTCATTTGAGATGACTGTAAGTTCAAATGAGTCTAATATATCAATGAGTCTTATATATTGAAGTATATTTCTGAATAACACATTTCAAGAAACACTCTGTTGTTCAAAAAATAAGGTGAATGTTCAAATTTCGTGGGCTACTTACATTCAATTAGCGAAATTTTCATTTTCTCATGTTGTACAGTCGTCTCGAACATATGATTACAGTTTCAGCTGGTTAGCATGTTTAGTTTGTTGGATTGAAAGTTAGAATCGTTTTACGTGTTCTATCGAAAAAAAATGGATCAACGAATTTGCATCGCATTTTGTGTGAAAAATGTAATAATGTGATTGTATACAAGTGGCACGAGCCTTTCACAGAAGGTTGAGAAGATGTTGCTGAGAATGTCGACATATCGGTTGGCTCGAGTAATGCAATTTTTTTAGAAATTTTGGGCATGAAGCGTGTGGCTGCCAAGTTCTTTCCAGGATTACTGAATTTTGTCTAAAAAAAACCATCGCATGAGCATCGCTCAGGAAATCCAGATTTGCTCCAAAGAGTCATAACTGATGACGAATCATAAGTATTTGGTCATGACATCGAAACCAAAGTTTATTTGGAGGTGATTGACGATGTTTCGTGATGAATTTCATCAGTTCGGACTTCCATTGTCTAATTTTATATAAAATAATTTGAAATTCCTGAAAGAACCAAAACAAATGAAAAATTAAAAAGAATAGCTGAAAATAACAAATATATTAAGCAAACAAACTCTGAAATGAAATCACAACGAAATGAAATACGAGTAAAAATAGAACAATTCCAAGCCAAGTTACTTCACGACGTTTCGATTGTTAGTATCCACAACCGTCTTCGGGTTATGACTGGACTGATTCCTCAGAGAGAAGACAATTAATGAGTCATTCAAGTACTTTTACTTATACTCGCTTTTCGTTTTACGTTCCACCTGTTTAGCAAGAGTTGACCGTTTGGCGGGAGTTGGCCATTTTTCGCTTTATTATTGGCTTCCATATGTTGCGTATACTGAATACTGACTGAATACATTGTTGGACAACATGTATGCGACTTCTTTGAATTTTCTCCTGAACCAGTGTTTCTCCCTAGAGCTTGAGACCACTCGATGTTATGTTGATGGGTCCAAACATGCTCTGCAATTAATGTTTTGCTGGCTTTTCCCTTGCTGTGTGTATTTCTTGTGCTCGGCAATGCGGCCTTTTAGTTTCACCGATATAGGATTTTCCGCACTCATAGGGTATCAGGTAAATGGAATTGTTGGAATCGCAGTTCGCGTTTGGTGGCCGTGTGAGTGAGTTTTCGGTATACAGATGTTTTCCACTAAGTGTCGTATTGGTAGACGTGTTGGTGAAGAGGACCGACACTAAGTTGGGAAACATCTGTATACCGGAAACCCAGTCACACGGGATAGTATCTGAACCACGAATAAAATCATTATCGTTGAACTAAAGTAGGAATCATCAAGATTCTATTAGACCGTGCTTTCGGGATCTGTAATACGGAGGAAGGTCTTGAGAAGGAACTAGACGTCATCAAAAATGATCTTCAATGGAATGGCTACTCCAAAGCGATGGTGGAAAAGACTTTGGCTAAAAGACAGCAAGAGCCTCGCAAAGAAGAGAAGTTGTCACAACCAGTGCTTCCTTTTTCCTATATCAGAGGATTATCGAAAAAGATAAGAAGAATTGGGTCCAAGTACAACATCAGAACCTGCTTCAGATCCTGAAACAATATCCGCAGCAGCCTCACGAAAACTAGGCCACCAAACGCGGACTGCGATTTCAATAATTGCATTTACCGGCTACCCTATGAGCGTGGAAAATCCCATATCGGTGAAACTAAAATGCCATTGGAAGTCCGCTTTGCCGAGCACAGAAAACACACACAGCGATGGGAAACCAGCAAAACAGAAGTAGCAGAGTATGTTTGGACCCATACAGCAAGAAACACTCGTTTAGCAGGAAATTGAAAGAAGCCGCATACATGTTGTCCAACAATGTATTCAGCCGAGATAGCGCAGAGATACGCAACATATGGAAACCCGTAACCAAGCGAACAATGGGCAACCCCCGCTAAACGGTCATCTCCCACTAAACCGGTGAAGCGGAAAGAGGAGATAAGTGAAACTACTAGAATGAACCATGACAAGTAATCTCTCGGAGAAATTAGTCCAGTCATCACCCGAAGACGATTGTGGATGCTAACAATCAAAACGTCGTGAAGTAACTTGGTTTGGAACCTCTCGATTTTTTATTTCTTGTTTAATTGTTTTAATTTTTACTTGTATTTTATTCCACTGTAATTTCATTTCAGGGTTTTTTTGCTTAATGTAATTGTTATCTTCAACTATTCTTTTTAATTTTTCATTGGTTCTTTCATGTATTTCAAATCATTTTATATGATAGTAGACAATGGAAGTCTGAACTAATGAAATTAATCGAAAACAAAGTCCACTCGTCCCAGTGAAAGAGCCCAGGAGAGCCAAAACAAAAAAAATGCATGCCATAATCGAGAATCAGAAGTCGTATACATGTTTTCAGGATCCTTCATGAGTACAAATTTAATCTTTATAAGATTAGACTAGTTCATGAATTGAACGAAGATAATTTCGATAGCCATATCGAGTTTTGTGAAAGTCTCACTGAACGGATCAACTTGTATAAAATTTGTTTTTGGAATGAATTTACATTTAGTTTGAATCGAAATGTGAATCGGCAAAATTGTCGATATTGGAGTAATACGAATCCTCATGTATACCGTCAAGTTCATACCCAACGACCTCCAAAACTGAATGTTTGGGCAGGAATTTTAGGTGACCACATCATAGGACCTATTTTATCGATGATAATTTGACTTGTGATGAATATTTGGATATGTTATGGAATCGAATAATACCGTGCATCAATAGGGCAATTGAGGAGTATATAAATTTATTCGAAAACGAAATAGTTTTTCAGCAGGATGGTGCATCTCCTTATTATGTAGCTCCAGTGCGACAATTTTTAGATTTGGATTTACAGAAGAGGTCCTACAGAATAGTCACCAAGGTCTCCGGATCTCATTCCTGTAGATTTCTTTCTATGCGGCCATCTGAAGTCTGAAGTATATGGGATATAATCAACATTAGAAGATTTGAGAGAGAATATCATGAGGCATTGCAGAGAAATAACTCCCCAGATTCTCAATCATGTGAGGGCGGCAATAAAAGCTCATTTGTACCATTGTATGGAAGTTTGTGGAAACGTATTTGAATATTTACTATAGAAAATGTTTTTCTTCTCATTGTCCAGTCATCAGATTTTGATTAAAAAGTTAATGAAAAATATCTTTTTCTGGTTAATTGCTTTCATATTTGTCTCTAGAACGAATATTTCAAAATGTTGCCTCCTGTATACCTGTTGACCTGTTTTTTTATTTTTCCTGCAAATCATTGTTTCAAAAGTTATTCAGTGTGGCTCGTTTTCCACTCAAATAATTTGTAGCTCCCGAACCATAAAATTCAGACCATTTATACTTTGTTGATATCTGCTCATCATGGAGCATCTGATAATGCGAAAAATATAGGGCAATCCTCGTGAAAAAATTGGTCACATGCTCTGGGGGTGCGATGGGGGAAGTAACATCAAATGTAAATATGTCAAAATGTGTCCCCGGTATACTATTATTGACGTGTTTATTTATTTTTCCTGCAAATCATTGTACCACAAGTTATTCAGGGTGGCTACTTTTGAATGGAATGCGCTGTATAAGAAACAGCTTATATTATTATGATGTAGGTGTCTAAAAGTACAACGTAGAATGTATGGTATATTTTGAATGAGTAGGTATCTATATTTATGAATACGAATCACTCATTCATCTTTGTTTCTTCGTACAGGTAAGTCCTAGGAAGTTGAAATTTGGTATATAAGTGCTTCTTAGGTCTTAGATGCGCACTAAGGAAGGATTTTCCAGATATTCCAAATGGAAACCCCCGGGAGGGTAGAAGGGGCGCGTTTACATATGGAAATTACATTTTTATCACTGTTTCTCTATACTTCTATATTCTCGAAAGCTGAAATTTTGTATGTAGGTTCGTTTTATCTTTCAGGTGTGGATATAAAAATAACCTACCATTTTATCACTGTTTCTTCGTACCGCTATATTTTGAGGGGCTGAAATCTTGTGTATAGGCTCGTTTTATAGGATTTCTAACTATTCCAACTGGGGCGCTCCCACTGGGGATGAAAGAAGCGCGTTTACATATGAAAATTACCTTTTCATCACCGTTTCTCCTTATCGCTATATTTTCGGAGGCTGAAATTCTGTATGTCGGTTTGTTTCATGTTGTGGGTGTGCAATAAGAAAGTATTTTTAATACCTATTTCAACTGGAGAGCCAGCCGCTGCGCTGGGGAAAAAGGTGCATTCATATTATGAAGTAACCATTCCATCACTGTTACTCCATGCCCTTGAATTTCCGATGAGTATATTTATTTTCAGTATCAACATTGCACCCGTGAGGAGCCGAGGCGGCTCGTTAGTGGTATATAGATTGTAGGCTTCTCAGATATGAGATACAGCTTGATATCTTGTAAAAGTATAATGTAGGAGTAGTCAGATTGATACCCCGGCGTCAAGTCATAAAATCCTTACAGAGTGTGACTACCTGAGGAGTAGGCAGATTGAGAACTCAGTGTAGTGAGAATGAAGCGGAAACATCGGAATTCTCACAATGAAAAGAATAGTACTTGTGTTTGAATCATTTTGATTGATAATTTGAAAAAAAAAATGCGAAAATCTTCAAAGAAAGAAAGAACGCTCATTCTTCCATGAGAGGGCTTATTCTTCCACTTTGTGTCTGAAGGTTACCTCTTTGCATGATCTACACATCTTTGTGGAGAGTTAATTTTGAAATTGATTACTGTCTTCATTTCTTTGGGAGATTTCCATATTTTTTGTATGAAGATGGAGGAGTAGAGAACCGAAACCTCTCTTTCCCAGAAATGAATCTATCCTGAAAATACGTCTCTTTCAATTCAAACAAGATTCCTGTGGGTGGGATCGAATTGAATGAGGGAATAAATTTCATTACGTACGTGATAAGAATAAATTCAATTCAATCGTGGCATGAAGTCGTAATTTCAAGAATAGATTGGATGATCTACCAATTTTTGACATCTTGAGACTACACATGTAATTTTTCTACTTCTGGTATTACAATTATGTTCGAAAGATTTCCGTTTTATTTTGTTTTCCGGCAGAATACCTGTCAATCATCCAAAACATTATTGACATTGAATAATTTACTGTTCGAAAATATCATTTATCACTCAATAATGTATTTTTTGATTGATTGTTTTTATATGCACACATTCCTTTTCATAAATTGATCATCAAATGTTTTTCAAGTAGCTTTCAAGTTACTGAAGTTTTTGATTGTAGACTGGAAAATGTGTGTCGAAAACTCGGTATCGTAAGAAAAATACTTGAATTCACCTCGAAATAATTCTCAATGTCCCATTGAATATATTCAATTACTGCAGAGCAAGCTATTTATGTCATTGTGGAACATCTCTCTAGTCCAAATTTTGCCGAGTAGTTCTGCAAACCTTTTCAGTCAGTAAAAAAACGTACAATAAATTCATGGATGACAAACAGCTGATAAACAAACCTAGGTATTTTGGAAACCAAAATATATATTTTTTCTGATTGTGATAGGTATTAATCGGTATTTAAAAATGTGTTTTGTACCAATGATTATTAAACACCTCAAATTTCAGCAGAATAACAAACACATGTGGCTTCAAAAGTTTAACAAGTTGAAAATAATTGAATACATAACATCGTTAATATATTTTTTCTTCATTACTACTCTGGAACATATTATTCGTCATACCCTTTGAATCTATTCAAAAAATGTATTTTGAATACACTTCGGTGTATTAACATACACCGAAGTGTATACATTGAGATATAGTCGAAGCAAACGATATTGTGAACATTTTAAGTTGGCGGTACTCTCAAAGGCCAAAAAACCCAATACATAGAAATGAACCGACTGCGAAATAGTCCACGTGGACTGCAGAATTGGTGGTTTGTATTGGATAATTTTTACTAACCGAGTTTTATGATTGGCTGAAGAGTCATAAAATAAAATTTGAAGTCATGTTACGGTGACGAATAGAAATCGGGAAATGCGGGGATGGTTATCGCCGTCATATTTAGTTCAGGAACTGATCGCGATTTGAGTGTTGAAATTCGATATTGGTGCAGTTATAATTACTTATAATTTCTGTTATCTATTAAAAATGTGGCATCCTTGGACAAGTACTAATAGTAATAACGAGTGTGATGACAACGCAGACTTTTTCCAGTGTAGTGATTCCAATAGCGATAGTGAACAATGCGAAAAAGAGATACTAGTGAATAAGACTCGGATGCATTTGAATATTGAAACACAGAGAGTATCTTTCAATGTATATAGGAATCAACATCTCAAGTTGGTTTCGGGAAGAACAACTATTACGAGCATCATCAGACTTGACCAAAATTCGTTTCTCAACTGTACGTAAAATAGTCAAAAATAAACCTTATGAACCCAAGACGCGACGTGATACAGGATTATCAAAACCTTTAGATGTTCATCCAATAAAATCACTGAAAAAAGCAATATACGACTGTTACAAATGAGATCACTACAACTGAGTTCATAAGAAGAAATTGAATACTTCCGGCCATAACGTGAGCTGCTGTGCCAAAACTCTTCAGAATTAGATAGAGAAACTAGGATTTAGATTTAAAATAATAAACAAACGTCAAGCAGTTATGGAAAGCGGAAGAATAGTGGACTTGCGTAGCAAATATTTAGAAAAAATAACTAAATATAGACAAGAACAACAGCAAATTTTTTATTTGGACGAAACTTGGTATGACACTCATGCCACACTTACGAAAGGGTGGACAAATGGTACGAGAATGTGTACACCTAACATGCATGCAAACGAAGGATCGCGACTAATCATTGTGCATTGCGGAGGAAATGAAGGATGGGTTTCCAATTCTTTGAAATTATGTGGAAAAAAGCTTGAGGACTGCAATGTTGACTATCATTAGAACATGGAAGCTGATAGTTTCAAGAAATGGTTTGAAAATACATTGATCCCAAATTTGAATGCGAATAGTGTAATAGTTCTTGATAACGCTTTTTATCATTCGTGACAGCTCATGAGAGTACCGAATAAAAATTCGAGAAAAGATGAAATACAAAGTTTTTTAATGTATAACAATTTGTATTTTGAAGATCACTATACCAAAAATCGTCTACTTGAAGTCTTACAGACAAAAACATTTGAAAAAGTATATGCCCTTGAGAGTATTGCTGAGAAGTATGAACACACCATACTGAGACTTTTCCCCTATTTTTGTGTTTTCAATTCCATCGAGTTGATTTGGGGAAAACTGAAACTAAGCATCAGGCGTAAAAATAATTTTCAAAAATTTGATAAAATGGTAATAGGGCTAATTGAAGAAAAAGTATCTAATATTACCGAAGAAGGCTGGCAGAAAAGGATTAAAAAAGTAATTTCACTTGAAAAAGTCTATATGGAGAATTGGACACTTCCATATTAATGGTGGAGATAAATTCATTATTGATTTGAATGATGACAGAGATAGTGAAACAGAGAATATGGAAGAGAAATTATCAGTTTTTCAACTAGACTCCAGACATCACCAGAAGATGGCAAATGAGACTTTGCCAAAACGGTTTGAAAATAATCCTTATGAGGATAATATACTCAGAACACGGAACGAAACCCGAAAAAACAGCACATCATATTTTTTCCGTGAGAACCTTCGAGTTAACATATATATA
>WOGL01000493.1:0-14478 GCA_015342145.1 Leptinotarsa rubiginosa | reverse complement strand
AACAATTAGGTAATCATTGGCTGTCGCGGGCCAGATTGATGACAGTAAATCATTGGCTGTCGCGGGCCGGATTGATGACACTGACGGGCCGGATTGATGACACTGGCGGGCCGGATTTGGCCCGCGGGCCGTAGTTTGGAGACCCCTGATCTAAACCATAAAAAAATACTATTTCTAAAAAAAAATTCTAACGAGAAAAACGAAGACGAAATGATAAAAACGTTGATGGAAAGATTACAGTCACAAGGATTTTGCTGTAAACAAGCAGAAGAAGATGCTGATGCTGACATCATAATCTAAACCTCGATAGAAATTGCCAGACATACTAATAAAATTGTCATAGTTGTGGGTCAAGATATTGATCTTTTGGTACTTTTTAATCAATTTTATTCAAATAATAAGCATGATAAATTCATTATTTGATATCAAATGAATTACAATTAATCAAATATGTTAGTAAATGTGAAAATGACAATGTAAGAACACTGAATCAATCAAGATTTCGAAAATATCTATTGGCAAAAACTAATGCATCTTTCATATTGGCAAATCTCCCACCCATGAAAATTGCAGCAGAACAACATTGTTACAGTTTTAAATTTGGTTGAGTAACGAACTGACAGCAACAGATAGAGGCTGGAAGCAACATTAACGTGGCTGACAAAAACATGGTTTGAAATTCACAAATTTATACTCAAATTGTCATTGTTATGAAAAATGCTTCACTATAGGATTGTAGGCTTTAATGGCTGGCGTTAATGTTTGAATTGGTTTCCGGGTTTTGCCGTGGTCTTCTTTAGGTTTAGGTTTAGAAATTGTAACCAAAGAGGACCACGACAAAACCCGGAAACCAACCAAAACAAATGCTCCAATGTTTAAGAAAAAATCTACGAAGAAGTTATTGATTCACATGAAATTGTGGATGAAGAACCGATGCAGACTGGAAAAAATATTGGAGACGAAGATGATGATCGTCTTGAAGATCTACTAGAATCGGAAAGGTTTCTCGAATCTACAAACTAATGGATAAGTGATAAGAATTCAAGAAATGTATACATAAATATCAATATTAATGGATTTATAAATATTGTAATAGATAACGTACTCAGTATAGAGTATTTAAATTCAATCGTCCAATTTCAAGCAATTTTTTTTATTGAAATGCCAAACTTTACATGCATATTTATATATTATGAGATTTTTTATGACATAAATTCAGATATAATTTTATTATTCAGCTTTATACTGGAAAAAACTCAACAGTAACAGTTTTTAGGTAAAATACCTTTTGAATCCTATCTTTATTATTTTTGAAATGAACTGTTTTCGCACGTTTTTTGCAATCTATATGTTTTATGAAATTGATTTTTTTTTTGTTTATCAATGTTACATGAAATCTTACATTTTTTAAGTAATTGAAGTGAAAATGTTTATGAATAAATTTTACATAACGATGAAAAAAAATTTCGGATTCGAATTTATTCGTTTTTTTTTTGCTTTTTCTGAGAAGATTTGCATCAAAACGTAGAAATTTCAACGAAAAAGAAGCATACCGATTTTTTTATAAAAACAGATACTCTGACGGGACAACTTTTGAATGAAAATTAGGGTGCTTTTTCGATATTGAATAAAAATGAGGAGAAAACATAAATCTTTCGATTCTAAAAAATCACAGTGTATTTGGGACATGAGAAGGTAAGTTTTCAACAAATTTGGTAAAAAAATAATTGTAGAAGATGGAAATAAAAAATAAAAAAATTGGTTATCTAAAATTTTCGTATAAATTTTGAGGTTAAATGAGAAATATAGAAATTTCCATTTCCTACAACTTTGCTATTCAACTTTTTTCCATATGACTTGCAGTTTTGCAGAAATCGCGATTAACCGTTTTTTACCTTTAAAAATTCACCCTTCCACTTCCTGACCTCAGTTTTGTAACATTTTCTACTTTTTTTAATGGGTTTCATCCTACTAATATTTTTTTTGTTTCATAAATTATTGGCACTGAACTATTATGCGAAATTCCAATATTTACCTACCTGTATTTCACACGTCTTCCACTAAGTCTAGTTCAATACAGATCTAACGTAAAGAAATGATGAAATCAGATACCAAAGAATTTTTCGGGATCAGATTTTATCCAACAAAAAAAGGGTAAAAACACGTGATCCCGAGAAAGTGTAGTTGTGTGAATATATCGGCATTTTGAAACATTATTGAGATAGCAAGTTGGGCATGAAATAAGATATAACAGTCTCCGTCTCTGTCTTATTGTGACTATACTACTCTTCAATGATTCCCACTAATTACCAATATTCAGGCAACACTGTCGGAAGAGCTATCCACTGTAGTTCGAATCGCAAGAGTATATGCGGAGGACTTAAAGCTGTGAGTTTGTCAACAAGTATACATTCGGATGAGGCAAATACCGTAGTTTGGTATAAAATAAAGGGGCGCCACCCGTTCAGTACAGTTTTGTGTCGCCAAGAAACTTACCTATACAGGACAGAAATATAATCGACAATTATAAATAACAACCGATCACAAATAATCAACAATTTATGTCCAATAAAAAATCGATTTACTCTGGTGGATATTTGCATTAATTTCACGACATATCGTTCATATGTTTATCTCGAAATATAGCTATAATTGGGTAACAAAATGAAACTTATTATCATAACATAAGAAAATATCGTCTCATATATTCATGTAATAATAAAATTTATATAAATAGTATCGTAGAAGCAATCCCAGCAGCAGAAATTATAGATAAACAATGGAGAAATACTCGCTTACCGGATGTAATCTTCTTATAATATTGTAAAAAAAAGCAAAATAGTCCTCACGATTACCGATCCTACGACAAAACTTCAGATCTTAGCTCAGCGTGACTTGAAGCGTCTTTCTGTTCCACCTAGGGAATCTATTGTTACGCAATAAATCAAAAGTGATTTGTGGTGCATTCAAGGAAATGAAAAATCCAAAACTGGAACCCTGAAAATTATAGATATCATTCGAATCGTAGCATACATCAAGAGAGACAAAAGATTAGTTATTTTCATTGTTTGTTTTTGCCTTATCTCAATATTAGAGGGTTCATTTACTCAATAGTAGGTTACCAAAAGAAAATGATAAGACACGAATCATCGACAAAACTTTATAACAATACCAAGTCGCTCATCTCCAGTACACTCAATCACTGATTGAATGTCCTATTTTCACCGTGCACCAAGAAATTCTAAAATTCGTGGGACGAGTGATCAACAAACCTATTTAAAAAAACTCAATATTTGCTCGAAGGTTTCGAGAAGACGAAAGACAACACAACCGTTTCTCTATCTTTGTTGAATTCACACCTTTCATTTGAAGGAATAGGGTAGGCGTAGCGCGGACATAGATTGTATTCGATAGTTTGCACGGAGACTAATAAATCATATACAGGGAGATTTATAATTATCTTTTTGAAGGGAAAATTATTGAATGGTAGTGTAATTTCATTAACTTCAGTTACCAACGTGAGGAAAATAAGTTGCTTATTATTAGAAATTTAACTATAATAAGACAACTGGGAAAAGGACTGTAACAACAGGCAATTTATGAATATGTCATTTCTTGACATTTTATGAAAATAAGTTCAACAATGGTGAATAAATAACTTATTGTTGGTTGTTCAAAAGGAAATTTGAATGTTTGCGTTTGCGACCAACAAGGAGTTATCCACTCACTATTATTGATTTTTTTTCAATGTCAAGAATTAGCAAATTTATGAATGACCTGTTTTCCTAGAAGTGATATTGCACTGTTACTTATTACTTTTTTAAAATTTACCTGTTTTTCAGAATCAATCCTTCATCTAATTATTGCAATTATACTAATGATATGCTTAAATGCACTGTATTCAATGAGTAGGTTTTGGTTTATTGTGAGTGTAAATTGAAATGATAATCCTAAGGTGTAAAATATGGCCTACCTCGAAACTTGTCCGGAGTCTGGCTGGAAATCGTCACTCTGGCGATTATTCGCATTGATAGTTACAGTCGCCTTTCCCGTCAGTGGGTAATACTAAGAGCATATAAATTCACTGGATCACATGAAGGTTCGGGTTGTTAGTGTACTATTACTGATGATTTGTGTATCAATTTCTCTGCGAAAATGCTATATATGCCTGCAAGACCAAGTAATTCTATCTCGTGACGCGCAAAATTATTATAAAAAAAATTAACAGTCCAGTTGAGTGGAACAACGTGAATGATAAACATTTACAAGGCAAAATACTGATTAAGTTGTATACATACAACATATATGAAAGACAGTGTAGAATAGTTCTTATTTCCTGAAAATCTAATTCAAACCATTTCTCCGAAATTCTATTCATGGAAATTGAATGTTGAATGGGAACGTGCGATGATCTCATATCGGAATCATGTCGATTCTTGTATTTATTTGTAAAAAAAATAGCTCATTTGAAATTCCCAGAAGGCAGAAGGCTGTTGGTATCATTCACAATTAATTGTAATTGCGTTCGAGACTTGGTCGATGATTGAAAATCAAATCATCTTTTCAATGTATCAACTTCGTTCGAAAACATAGTTCAACCGCTCGCAGCCTGGAGCTAATTTATATTTAAATGAAAATTGAATGATATTTATTACCGAAAATTCTTTATAGTTCAAATCTGCCAGAGATTTCATTAGAAACTCATTAATTTATTATTTTAACTCATGTAAAATGTTTCAATTCATAGTCAAATTTATCTGTCATAGTTCAAATGTTTCTAATATACTTTATTCTGTGTTTTATTCAAACCAAAGTGACTTTAGATTTTCAAATTCAAGTGTTATATCCAAAATCGAAACTCGATAGGCCTTTATTCTAATATCTATTATCACCTCTATTTCATTTGAACTGAAGCTAGTTCAGATGTTTTCAACTCCAGTTCAATGTTTTTCTAATATTTAGAACCCCGAGCCCCGCCTCTCGATTATCCCTCTCCCTCGATTGGATTGACTTCAATTTCGATGCAATAAATATTCCAAGTCCACATCTCAGTTCAAATTTCAGTTGTGGTTTAAATCCGATGCGAAAAATATTCCACATCACAAAAAAACTTCAAACTCTACATCTGATGTAAAGTCCACAAAAACTTCCCATCTCAATTCAAAAAATATTCAAATTTCACATCACATCCTTGCTTACGTCAGACCAAACGCGTCAAATTCCAGTGGAAAACTAAACTGATAGAAAAATCGAATACAAACGCCTGCCCGGATGTACCACCATTATCTCAAGTTCGCATTTACTTTCATGTGGCTATGTTGAAAGCCAGGCACGACGACGATATGGGTTTAATTCACATCCAAATCATTTTTATTCGATTCCAAAAAAAAATTATAGGTGCCGTTGACAGTTGACAGATTCAAAATTAAATTCATAGTTGGCGCAGAACAAATGACGGGTCAGAGGTTCCGTGATTTCAAAAATGGCCTACGACAGACAACACCCGCTATGTGGGTTCTTGTTTAAAATTATGCGAGAATAAAAAATTCAAATTTCTCGCCATAAACGACCGTCATCGTACCCGATTCATTTATCTACTGAGAGTACTTTTACAAAAATGGAAATGTTTTCTATTTCCTATTTTCCTGTCCCATTTTTATATGGCGTTTAGTTAGGAAAGATCGAAATGATAATTATCTGAACTTGAAAAACCACACAGGAAATTTTGGCAAATTAGTCCACTCCACTTCTCCAAGATTTTCACGTGCTCCACCGACCGCATGAGGCTAAAAAACTTATTTTCATGTCAAGACTAAAAAACTTATTTTCATATCAGGACTATAAGAAATCATACAATTTTGAAAGATATCTTATGACCCCCTCCCCCCAAAAATTTAGCATAAATTTGCGGTCTATTCATATGTGTGATTAAAATCGTACGTGAATCAAAATACATACGCTATTTTTTTCAGTTTGCACATTTTTTTTTAATATTTCTGAGGGTTACTGTTGATTTCAATCATATATTATATTTAGCAAAAACAATTCATTATGAGACTCAATATGTTCTTTACGATAATACTGACCGTAGTAAGTGATACGAACTCGATTTTCAATTTTAATACACGCGGTGAGATTTCCTATAGAAATAGAATGAAGAATCACTTGAATCATAAAAAAGCAAAGAATTTTTATTCGATAATAATGGTCATACCATACCATCACTTTTCCAAATTAGTGAACGGTCCTCTTAGCGAGATAAAATAAATTTTCAAAAACACACCGTGTGTGAACCAACAGATTTCAATTAGAGACCTTAAAGGGGATTGTCCCTTGTACATTTAAAATCGATTGATTCCTAACTCAGGGAGTCTAGAAGAATTTTGTAAGTACCTATGTAATCACTGTAAAGAACTTATGAGGCACTGTTTGGAACCTTTGGTGTAGTAATGAATATCACTGGAGTTTTTTTCCAACACCAAATCGTCATTTTTAACACCTCGACATGTGTTTCGATCACCAAGTGATCATCTTCAAGAGGAAGACTAAACTGTTTAATTAGGAAGGAAGAGTATCACTTGGTGATCGAAACACGTGTCGAGGTGTTAAAAATAACGATTTGGTGTTGGGAAAAAACTCCAGTAACATTCATTACTATACCAAAGGTTCCAAACAGTGCATCATAACTGCAGAAGTACCATATTACACCTCAGAAACAAGAGAAGGGGTCTGATTTCAAGAATCACAAAATATGTATATTCAATAGAAAAAAATCTCATGAAACTTCATCACATCACAGGTTACAATTATCCTAATGACTATAAATAACCCTGATATTAACAGACTCTAAAGTCATTTGCATGGCAATATATTCGAAGGATGCACTCAGACATTTGTTTATCTAATGATATCTAGGATATCTGGTACGTCGAATAAAAAATTTATTGTGGAAGTAATAGTCAGACAATTTTAATTTAATTCAATTTAAATACAGTGAATGTTTTCACTTTTTCTAGAGTTTGACAAACAAAACAGTTTTATGTCGTTCTGAGATTTTTCTCACAAGCTGGCAACGGTGCCCACAGTCACGCATGCAGGTAAATGCCGCTTTGGAAAGTTATTTCAATTGCAAGCCCAGTTCTCATGGGGTTTACCGCGAAAGAGAAAACGTTATCCGTCACTAGTGGACATGAATCATGCCGTCTGACATTGAATGCTGTCATTCATGATTCAAAGACAGTTGATTAGCATGATATCCCACTACAATAGGTTTTATCTCGGGTCAGACGTGGCTGCTTCTTTCCTTGAATATTTCAAAGTAGTTTTCTCCTACAGTTTTGGTTTCCTTGAAATAATATGCTCAGTTACTGAAAAAAGGTATGAAAGTTGACAACTGTAATTCGCTTAGTTCAGAAGAATCTAATTTACCACAGATCGTTAAGAAATTTATTAATTGATTTAGTTCTCATATATTTGGACGGTTTCTATACTTGTATAATGTAATGTAATATATATGAATAATTATGCCCCACAATCCAATTCTTCAAAAAGCCGATTGTTATCTCTTCCTCAATGATCACCTATAGCATTGTTCCTTAACAAACGAAAAGTTATGTAACATTGTTATTTCTCAAATGATTATATATTCCACCATTTTTCTGTCACATTATCGTAACTCTCAGAAACAATGCCTCCAAACAATTAAATTAATAACACATACAAAGAATGAACAATAAATGTTCCGCAATACGTTTTTTCAAACCACAATAAAGTAACCCCAATTTCACGCTATCTTCTATACTCCGTCCAAGACAATAGACATTAAATTACTTTTATTACTGGTTCTAACATAAACATAATCACTATGAAGAAGGCTGGATACTTGGTATCACCCACGCAAAGGTGAGTACTGAGTTTATGAACGCCATTTTCCCAGAATTTTAAGTGAAGTTTAGTCATAACTGTAGATTATTCTCTAATAGGACAGTTATGTTAAGTGATTTGAGGTTATGACTAAGTTGTGGTCGTGGATGGCGATATATTGCGATAGACATGCAAATTGCATCATTGAGGTGCACAACTGGAATTGATGACATCATATTTTTTCTTCTGGGAAGCATACATGATTGATGGCATGGGTACAAGTGAAACTATTAAAAAAATGTCGATCAATATAAGGTGCATTCAAGTTAAAACATTCCACCATGAATGAGTCATTTGATGTTGGCACTATAAAACATTTTTGCCAATCCCCTCCCTACAACAACTCTCAATTGATACTTCTACTACTTTCAATACAATTATGTATGCAACAACCCCGTGAGATTTTTCACTTTAGAATAATAAGCAATGTCAGAGAAAAATTAAATAGTTCAAGTTTTAATTTAATTTCGATCTGGAAAGTGAAAATGAACAGAAAAATTAACTTCATCAGTTGTTCGAACTGAGCATCGTCAACTTGCATATACGATCTTCTGTTTCCTTCCTTACGATCTAAAGGGTACCATGTGTTAATAGCCTACATCAACAGATAATTTTTCTTCATAAATTATCTACAGTAGATGTCATGTCAAAAAATATCCAGCGGAGTCAAATCGAGGGATCTGAGTGGTCATTCTGCAGCCCTGAAAGTTATTATCAAGGAACTGTCGCACTGCCACGACATAGGAAGAAGCCCCATCTTATTATCTACGCAATAGAGGATCTATCTGGGTGGAATTGTTAATGTCAGGCATAATTTTACTCTCCAGCAAATTGAAATATCCTTCATCATTTACTTTGCTTCCAAAAAGGGTGGTCCTATAAGAGCGTTACCCAATATTCCTACCCGAAACCTAGCTATTTTCCATCAAGACAACCTGGCTAAGAACTGCAACATTAATGCCTTCGTTATTAGCTATTCTTAAACGGTTTGAAAGTTAGGTTAGGTTTTAATGCAAGATCTTATACAATGAGGGGCGGGTTTTTGGTCTTTCCTTTTCGTTGAATTGATTTCTAAATCCGAAAAATGTGATACTCCCTTGTCAAATTCCTCTGGCCTTTGAGGATGTTATCATAGAATTTGCAAAGCTTATTAAGTTTTTCATATCAAGGCGTAAGGCATCACTATTGACTAAAACGCAAGAATGTTCATTACCTTGCAATATTAAAAAAATAATTTACTTTAATATTCAATCGAAGATTATTCGATTAGTCAAGACAACACATTGTTATTTTTCACACTTATGCATTTACAACAAAAACACCAGGACCATCAACCTTGCGAATGGCGTTTTGACAAGTTCGTCGCCTGCCGCTGAGGGAAGTATATTCTCATGACTTATTCACTTTGTAACATGAGCATGCCTGACTCGAGGAAACACGACAGTTTAACGTACTGTCAAAAAAGTTTATGATAGAAAAAGAAAAAAAATCCCTTCAAATCCGTCACTGGTAAGTGTAATCACTGTTCTATTTTCTATTTGCCTGTGGCAAAGTTGACTGACAAGTTGTTACCTATAAAGCAAAACATATGTTGCGGTTTTGTCACCTGTTAACGTCAAAATTTCACAATGAGCAGTTTTCAGTATGTAATCAGCGAGTTAATAATTCTACTTTCTTGTTCATTTGATTGTTTCCACCTCGATATATATAGTCGTTAATTTGTTCTCATAGAAAAGGTGTACATTCATTCCATGTTGCAAAATGAACCAATTCATGTTTATTGTATCATAACTCTCTCTGGAAACGTAAAATTAGTTAAACAAATTATTACATTCTCTTATTTATATCTCGCTCTTCCAAAAGGGCATCAATATTATCAGTATTCCCAATCCATATTCTGAATTTCAACAGATTATACAGATTTGTGCAATGAATAATTGGTTAGGTGAAGGTGGACGATTTACTTTGGAAGGGAAAAAGAAATGTCACTTCAGTAAAATAATAAAAGTATTAACTTTTAAAGAACGCAATGAGTTCATTGAATATATACGGTCGTTTTATCTAATGAGCACGGAGGTATTCCAATTCAAGTATTCATTAACGACATCGATTATTGTCCAATTCAATAAATTCTAGTGGTGCATATGTTAATTTGATTGTTTTTTTCTATTTCGAAGTCCATTGATAATTTGTATTATTAAATTCCGTAAAAACTCCACATAAATATAGATATATCAAATAAGGTGAAATTTTTAATAAATAATGAATGTTACGCAATCCTCATGAATAATATTCATTCACAACTGGTGAATGAATTCTCAGCTATACTAAACACCAATGGAAATATATCGTAATGTTTTATTCACTGATTTTTGTTTTCCAACGGTAGCATTATTTTATTTCAACCAAATTTATATTGGAAATCGGGAAATCTCTCTAACCCATTTTTCTCAAGGGTAAAATTAGTCAGATCCTTTATTAAAATAACGCAAAGGGGCCATTTGTGGTATCATTCCAAAGTTTATCCACTTCACCCTTGGTGTGAGTTATAAAACTTTATTGATATCAGTTTTTTTTATTGGGAGACATTTTTGAGAATCATAAAGAAAACTACGATAATTACAATATCTGATAGCTTGTATATATGGTTACATAATTTTTGATTGAGGTGTAACTGAAAAAACTTTATTTTGTAACAACCCATTTATGATATTTTGATAAAAGAGTAAGATCAGTTGTTTAGATTTCGATTTGCTCTCAACTGCTACCATGCCAAGATCTGAACCTCCAAAACTTAAGAGTTTCATTCAGTAAGTACTTTTCCGAGGATTGGAGTTCCATGGGACAAGTTCTCAGCTTTGAGATCACCTGGCAAGAAATAATCTGAATTTCTCAATTGACTCTTCGACAATTTTATTGGGTGGCCATAAAGGTGGCGCATATATTTTGACCTGAATTATTAACATTTCCCTAAAGATTTCACCATAACTTCTCCAATTTCATATTCCATTCTATCATTCCCCAGAGACTGTCCCTACATTCATGCAAAGGCATTTGATTTGGGGTATCGTTATTGCATAAAGCGTGAGGCAATTTCTGTTTGCGAGTCGGTTATTTTCCAATTTGTTTACACACTCGAACTGTAAAGCCCGAAATGCATTATTGAGTGGTGAGTAGCTGGTAAACCATATGAATTCTAGTGGTGCATTTGTTCATTTGTTTATTTTCTCTATTTCAATACAATCTGGTATCAAAACACTAAATATTCCAAACCGGTAAATAATATTCAATAATAACTTTCATAAATAAAAAAAAAATTGTTCTGCTGTGTTGAAGCAAATACCTAAACAATTAATATTGTGTAATCGCCATATTAGTATTTCAGTTTGAACATTACACATAACAAAAGCATTCAACCCTCTTGGCAGGACTGACATCTTTTTTTTGAAAAACTGATCAAAAGACGGTTTTGATCATTCGATTCCCTACATCCATTGCTGTTTTGCTATTTACAGGAAAAGGAGCTTTGAAATATCAGTAATATCACTCACTGAATACAAAATTTAATTGATTCAAAATAAAAAACCTTTCGTAGTGAAGACAAATTCTTTCGAGGAAATTTAAAATTCACCTAACTAAATGATGCAGATAGGCATAGACTGTCTTATCAATTTTGGTGGGGTACCCAAATCCAGAATTAATGAACTCCATTTGGAAATCGAACTGCTGAACATTTGGCGTCAAAATTTCATGGAACTGGATAGGCTAAAATCTGAAAGGCGCATGGTGAATATCCGGTACTTAATGAAGCTATATACTTAGCAGTATTGGAAGAAATTTCAATGAATACTACGTTAAACTTAAGAAATTTGGCGATTGCGACGAGCGTGTATTATTCTGTGATTTTTCGACGAGGAAAATTTATTTTTGACGGAGTAGTTATTCATGTCAAAACTTGTTAATTTCCAACTGCAACAAATACCTCGTGAACGTAAGTGGTAGTTTTTCTGCAAATTCCTTCTGGGTCCTGTGTAACTGGAGTTACTTCAAAATGCTACTCAGCTTCACTAATGTCATAGAGAATGATCCTGCTTACATTGAAGAAGAAAGGATGTTTCAACAAAACTGTGCCTCTCTAAATTTCTTACAAAATTAGTAGCTTAGATGCATAACAGAAAATGTCAACTTTTTTGAAGTCATGATGCATTTCGTGCAATTACCTCTACAATTCTCTAAAACATTTATAAGCGAAACAAATTATAGTAAGACGGTAATGCTTTGAGAATGATCCAGAGAAACAAAGAAATTAACGTAGCTGAGATCTGATTTGCAGAAAGGGTGAAATCCTAACCCCCCAATCGTAATCAAGATTCATGTATCTGGTAGGCCTGTGGAAAAAGCTGATTGAAGTATTTTTTCCTCATTGTCATTTTTTCTTACCACTAGATTTATTTATCGGTCTAATAGGAAAAACAATGAGGCAACGAGAGGTAATAGAAATTACAGATTAATACATGAACATGATACGGATTTTTCAAAAAATTCACGTTGTAGTTGACGTAAAGATTTCCAATTGGGAAGAGGCTATGGCCTGAAGATCTTCAAGACAACAACATCGTGACATTTTTGGCTTAAGCCTATGAAAAGGTGCATAATAAAAAATTCTATCCAAAACGCAAGGAAAGTACTTGTCATATAGGCGAACGCGAGAAAACGAAAGATCCATTGAGACTGGGATCTTTTGTTTTATCACGAAAAGGTGCAAGGACGTCGCAAACCCCAACATTATTGAACCTTGACATCGTCTTGTAAATACTAGCAAACTAAACGTCATATTGAGGTTGTTGGCAAAGAAATTATGACAAAACTGAAAATAATGTACTCAATTGGGATATTACATTGGTCTCTAAGTGACATAATTCTCAGAATTCAGGATATCTTGCCTAATAAGGGGAAGAAGGCATCATACTGTATGAGGTCGCATATGAAGCTATGGAACTGCAGGTTTTATTTTATTATATAAAAAGTAAAAAGTAATCAATTGATTAAGATTGGGTAACTTGGTAAACTAAGTTTTTCATTTACCTGTTCGATTAAAAAAATGACAAAGTTGTACCAGAAGCAAAAAAATTTCAATTCCGTTTTGACTTGCAAATATCGTTGAGTATTTTCTGACTTAGTTAATAAATAGTTGTATAATTTGTAGTACCGCTGTTCAAAAGTTTTTCGGATTTCTTAAAAAAAAATCAGGATGAACTTCACCTGTTTTGCTTCTAGGCTACTTGAATGTACTTAATTGTTCAAACGGCAAGTTTTTGAGTCGTTGAATAGGACGAGGAGGTGCAACTGTGTAGCCCACTCGGTCACACGAGTTGACTATTTCATATTTTTAAGAAACATAAAAATCGTACTCCATTTAATTCATTGGGGGACCTGGGAGAATGAATCAGTATTGTTAGTCGCGAAGTAAGTCCGCCTTTTTCTACCTTCCAGTGTATAATTTGTGTTTATTACTGTCAATATCAAATATAACGTAATTTGAGGAATATTTTTCCTATGCTCCATCTCCGTCCGTTCTGAATCTAAACCATCAGACAAATACTTCTGAGAAGTCCACTGTCCTACAAGACCTGTTTTGTTATAGCTGGATTTATGGCTCTATTAGAAAGGTTTACGCGAGACCGACGAGCAATCCGACTTTTCATGAAACGGCCAATTAAGGATGTCATAATGGCAAAGGACATGCGATGTTTATGTTCATAGAGTCTTTTCAGGTCATAATGCGGTTTCGTGGTAGTCCATTATGGATGGATTTTTTCATTGTTCAGCTGAATTCGTACCATTATACGATTATATCAGCGTAATTCATACTTAATTCAGCTATCGGGGTTTTGTTCATACGATTTAAAAAAAAATTGATAACTGTCATGTCAATAACAATGGATCAACAGTGACATAACTTTCATGTTACATTTGAATAATTATAGACGTTGTTCATTTAAATTTTCTCTCGCTACAAAATATTATTGAATATATGATAGATAAAGAGTGTAGATGACCGGCTGCCTAACTTGAATGAACCTCAACGTCCAAAACCGCCAAAACACCAAAAATTCATATCGATCAATTTGTTTACAATAATGGCATGTTTTGCAGTTTTGTTAATTTACCTATATTTACTGCCCTTTTATTGCACCTCAAATATTCCATACATGACTATAAATTCTCACAAACTGTGTCTGAAATACTTCTTGACGAAGGTGTGTTTCAAGATAAGGAGAGACCATGGGAAAACTGAAAACCTTGAGAGATACAAAGTCGATTTAATTAAAGTTGCCCACTCCAGAGCTAAATTTACAAAATTCCGATTAGTTTCGAGGATATTCGAAATAAACCGAAATTCGTTAATATCTTTTCAAGTATTTTTGACGTTATTCAAGAAAATATTGAAAAATAAAAATATTTTCTCATTACATCTTTTCACAAGAAGATATTCACAAGCTTTCATTCCAACTTTTTGTCCACAAGAATAAATCACATATTCTAATTTATATA
>WOGL01000492.1:0-14558 GCA_015342145.1 Leptinotarsa rubiginosa | reverse complement strand
AATGTTGGGGACAAAAAAAACAAGAACAACATTATTTGGTAAAAGTAACTGCGTAAAAGCACATGGAATGTCACATGTTCATAGAAATAAAATAAAATCAAGAAAGGTTAATGCAGTCAAGCTGCAGAAAAATAATTTCATGAAATTTTCCAGAAGCTTGACTGCAATAACCTTTCTTGATTTTATTCACGCTATACATTTAGCAGAGCTTTGTCAGGTCGAAAATATACGAGTCTTTTATCGACTATCAAGAATTACTGCACCATATCCTACATTTTTTTATGGCGATATTCAATACTAAATCCATTATAGAAATGGACAGTTTTCAAAAACTCTATTTCATTTTTTCGACAAAAATTCAAAAAGAGTTCCTTGAACTTTCTAAAGAAATAATATATGCAGATGATCTCGTGTTCTTTGGAAGAGGGAAAAACGCCAGCAGCGAACAAAATTATCAACTTTACTTCTTTGGCAAATTAGTGTTTACAATAAGTCAAAAGAAACATTTTCCAAACACTAGTTCTTTGGCAACAACATTCGATATGTCGAGAATACGAAACTTTTCAGGGAGGATTTAGATCACAGATTCATTTGGTAACTACATATCCAACATCTCAAAACATCTAGCCGGAAAGAAACGAATTTAACGAAAACCGTAGCCTTCAAAACTCGAATTTAACGAAAACCGTAGCCTTCAAAACTTGAAGCGCCGACCCACATCTACAGGTTATTAATGAAATTCAAATCAGATTATGGAGTAATCGAATATGATTCGGCAAAGAAGACAGTTCAGAAACAACGTTATGTCAAGCATAATGATGTCATCAGAATTGTAATTGGATCCTTCCGCACTAAGCATCATCTGATACAAATCAGTTCAATAAGCTTATGAATCGGCAGAAATCGATCTTGATCCGATGATGAAGATGACCGAATGGTTTGTGTTTGGATGAGAAAAGGAACGAGCAAAAACTTTCGGTAGAATTATTAGTGAATTAATAAATTCACCAATCACTGATCCAAAACAATCAGTGCTCATACCGATTTTAACGATTCAGCTATCTATCTCTCAGTGAATAAACAAATACATGGTATATTAGAGAGAAAGGTATATTGTTCTTCAGACCAGTTCTTCGATGAGTTTGCTGGGGATTACGAGTAAAATGGACATCAATATGTATTGGCATAATCATGTCCCTTCTCAAAAGCTTGGAACACTGTACCGAAAAATCAGATCAGAACTTCTTTGGAGTATTGTTCTTATATATGGAGCTCCGCTCCTAAGCATACCCTGAAGCTGCTGGATCCCATCCAGAAAAGAGCCATCCACCTAATTGGATACACGAACATTACTTGCAACCTCGATAGTGTGGAACATACTTTCACGGGAGGTAGTCAAATAACTCAGCACATTTGATTCAACCAAGAGCGGTACATATCAGAAATACGGAACGGATTATGGCTGCTCATCGTTTTGAGGTTCAACGCAGTACACCTCTAATTTCACTGTTTAAGAACTCTTTCATTTGGAGAACTGCGTTTATCTGAGATAAACTTCCTGAGAACGTTTTTTCATATAAGTTTAATTTCCAGCGATTCAAATCCACCGTGAATCGCTAATTTCGCGCAGGCACTGCTCTTAAAGCGCCTTCAGGATTTTTTGTTGTCCTTGTGTTTTGTCTTTAAAAAACTAAATGAAGTTACCCTTCGCGAGTGAATAAAGTCAGCTACAAAAATTTAAGAAGATAATGATTCAAATTTTTTCGGTCAGATTCCAAAATATTTGTCGTTTTTTGGAGATTACAACGATTACAACCAATTTTAGTTCAAGGTGACACCAAATGTTACCATTTCTAATATGTTGATGAGAACTAGGCAATTAAACCACCTTTTTTCACAAAGTGTTATCTGATCATGCACAAACTAGGCGAGCTAAATGAAGTATTTCCTTTAGAACGACCATCGTTATAATCAGGTAATGATACTATTTACGAGGTTCTAGTCACATTTTTGGGGTACATTAAAATTGTTTATTGCGTTTTTATTGCCATCGAAGGGTTTCTATGAGGACAAAAATGAGGACACATATCAGTTTATGTTTGCGGTTTATGAAAAATATTAATCCGGTACTAGTTTCCAAAAAAAAATTAACCCTTCATTCCAAAGTATATACAACTCAATTGGTAGTTAGTTCACATAAAACAACTTTTCATATCAGTATTGGCCATTCTGATAAAATATTCAAGAATTATTGTAATTTTCTGTACAATACTGCTGCCCTAATATTTTCTAGTTAATGGCTCTATAAAGGCGATTTTGATTTAAAATTAGCAGTTCTACATCCCAGTTCAAATAGTGCTTCATAAATAGGGGTGAACTTTTTTGAAATATTATTATGGTGCAAAGTATATTTCTGACTCATTAATCATTCAATTCACAATGAGTCGTTAGGGGAATTTTGCTTGAAAAATACTTTTTTTCGTACAAAGAACTGGAGGATGGTGATGGTTCTCATAATACCGTTGCAAACACCTCACACAAAGGGTATTTAACAATACCTCCCTACCATGAATCGTCTCTTACTTTTGGGCGAATTTGAACTTTAATATCCAGATCTAATAAGAAAATACATCAATTTCGGTGAAACTGTATTGATTTTGGGACAGCTGCACTTTACCGTTGGTATTGATGAATTACTAACCACCGGGGATATCAGTGTTTTAAAGAGAATCACAAAATTTGATTAAAAGGATCGCTAATTGCGAGTGTTCATCTAATGGAGAGGTCTTCTATTGACCACAAAATATCAATGAAAAAAGTTACCATTATTATTTATCACAGAAGTGTTCATAGATGTCTTTCTCAGAATGCTATCCTTATGCGTTTATTGTGTCTACTAAGGACACACCATTCTTGGACCCCACGGTGTATGAAGAGGGTATTAATGGTAGAGCCCCCTCTTAATGTATCGGGGCTCTGAAGAAAATGGTTTTAACGGGAGAAAATTGTTGAAAAAAATTAGGTCCCAGTTATTTCTTATTTCACGCACTCCTGAAATTTTATTGGAGGACAGAAATTTACCATTTTCGATTTGTTTGTCGATGGATCGGTCTGATTCCTAAAAACAGAGACTTTCAGTTCGTATTATCCTGCAACGTTGACCCCGTATTCAAACAGATAAATGAGCAGAAAGGGTCAAAAGAGGGTCAACTAAATTCAAGTAGGACCTGATTATCGAAAGTTATATATAACGTCGGTATATTATAAGCGTGCATTACCTGGATCGATTACGAAAAAGTATTTGTCACAACTTTGCATGAACTGATAATACATTCGTTCAGAAAGCCTTGCCGTATCCAATAATTCCTTGAATTATTTATGTCAGGAAAAATTTCAAGTTAATTGAAAAAGTACACACTCACTAAACGTATGGAATTGATGTTAAAAAAATTTATTGGAGAAAAATAACCCTGTATACTTTGTTTTCTTGAATACAAAATATTTTACGGCAATTTCAGTAAGTGCACTCGCCTGATATATGTTGTAACATTGAAAGGGGTGTATGTTAGTCGGTGTTGTCAGTATCTTACTGAATGTGAATACTAGTGTACATTATTGAATATATTCAGACCTGGAAAAAGGTCACGATCTGAAATGACTACGCGACGCGAAAATTTCTGAAAATTGTACTCGACTTTGCAGCGCAAGATCAAATTTTATTATTCCCTACTGTCAAGTTTTGAAGTGTTGTTATATTGTTCATTTTGGATTGCGATTTAGTTTGTTTCTTCTCGAAAAGAGCAAAATTACCAAAACACTCATTAGAGAAGTAATAGCAAGTTTTCGTTGAGAATATACTAGTGTCATGATATAAAGCAAATTCTCGCTCTTGAGCGAAAATAGCAAAATATACAAGCAGGCTATTCGGGATATATAAATATTTCAAGGTCCATTGCAAAAAAAAATTGTAGGAATCATGTAGAGGTACACTTTCCTCAGGGGAGAAACAACACCACTCACAGCAACTGTCTTTAGCGAAAACCTTCCACGGTAAGTATTATCACAAACTACGACAGATTTGGTCATTTGAGCTGTCGGGGAACAACAATGTTGCTGTTACGAATATGCATGCTTTTCCGGTCTTATGAAGAGCTAAAGCCATTCGACGATGTTCTTCCTCTGACAATATAGAGGCCGTCGACTTTTGAGTAATTTTTATAACTGGAGTCTGTGAATTCAAATAGACTTATTATTTTTTGAGCGCCTCGTCCATGAATTCACCCAACGAATTTTTCCCACTCGTGCAGGTGTGTTGTACAACATATCGAAATAAAAATCAAATGTATTAATAATAAGAGTATCGTTTCCCGTCTAAAAGTAAAAAATGCAATACAAAAATACCCCTCAAAAAAGAATATTTAAAATATCCCTTTTTTGTTACTTTTACTTATCAAATGAGTCGCATTTTTTGTGGTACCAATGTAGGGTACTATGGTACCCTACAAAGCTACATAAGGTATCACAAGTAGGGGGTTGCCATTTAAAAATATAAAGTTAGGGTTGCTGGGGGCAATGAAGTTAGTGAAAACAAGTCAGCTTTTACATCATTTTCTTTCCCCCTTCCTGTTATGGAAATTGTTTTCAGAGGTTGTTGTCAGTCGGTAGCCGATCGGTTCGACGTGGGTGCTTTGTTCACTCACTCAAATTGACCGCCATGTTGGTCGGTGGTTCAAGCCGATCGATTTTCACTTGCTATCGTCCAACCCGTGTTAGGAATCACCCGTTGAAAGGTAAAACCTCGTTAATCCTCAGTTCCAAGTTTCGACTTCTGAGGGTTGTAGTTCGTAGGGGTGCGACAGCTGATTGAGGGAAAAACAGATTTTAAACAAATTTTTTTACAGATTTATATTTCATTTGGTTGCTCAGATATACCTAGCCATTGTAAGTTTTCAAATTGTCACCCTGTATATTGATTTTCTGCAAACATTCAAATTTATTATGGGTTTTCATTGATGAATTAACATTTTTTAATAAATTTTTTATTTTAATTTATTATTTTCATTATCGGATACATCTAATTGCTGTGGTTGATTGTAAGATCGAGACAATAGGCTTATGGTATAAGAAATAAGATACATATGTTGTCGAATGAAAATTAAATTAGAAAGGTATATAGAGAAAACTGCATCGATTTTTGTTCCATTTCTAGTGGTAAGCTCCTTTCGCTTATCATTCATTTGTAGTTTCAATTTATCTTGTAGAAAGTTTACCAAGAGTTGACCATCTTCGGACGCGAAATTAACATTGAAATTTCCTGCTAAAATTAGTGGCAACATAATGTGCTCGCACCTCTCTCGCTTGCTTCTACTATGAAAAACGTAACTCTCTTTCTATCTTCACCATGATGATAGCTCCGTGCATTTATAGTTCTTTTGACAACCAAGTGTTGTCTATCCTTGCACTTGGCTGTACCATACTGATGATGAACCAAAAGCCCAAGGATAGGAAACCTATCTTTCATGAACGCCCAGTTATCAGTTTCATTGTCAAATTTCTATACATTGGGGTATACTTTAGTTGAGTCTTTTTCATTTTGGTGGCGTTCGGGAAGTACCTACACGTATATTTGTTACGAATATTTTTCATACAGGTGTGCGATCATAAGGCGTCCATATAGGTAACTGACAACAATGCAGGAGTTTTCGCAACTGGGAATCCTCAGTAATTTGTTAGAAATATCGTTGATTTGGATATGTTTATAGGTCGGCGCCGTTTCATATATGTAGTTCATAAGACAGTTTTTGTTTTGTCTCAAGTGGTGAATTTGCAGTTGACATTAAAGAGCGATAAATGGCTCCCCGAAGAGTATGTTAGTGAATTCATTTTTTTTAAATATAACATTTATTATTATTACAGAAGGTTTTTACAGATTCTATAATTTATGTAGCTGAATTGGATTTTTACAAACGTTAAGTTTCACTGACCATTCATACTTTGTATTCGTGTTGTATCATGTGCGAATGCATTACAAAAAAAATGGAATATAAATTCAATTAATCATTTCATAAATTTTTTTATATGATACAAGGTAACTTTTTCAGTGAAAACTGAAACAAATCAGGATGCAAGTTCCGAATGAAAAAACTCACAAAGAAAATTTCAAGTCAAATCTTATGAATGAATTTCAATACAGTTCTTTCAATTTTGTTTTTTGTCTAATTCTTTAGAAAACCAACATATAACCCAAGAGAAAAAATTGAAAAAGTAAATTTGTTAATATGCTTTCATTCGAGACATATACGCTTACGACATAATAGACCAGCTTGAATATTTTGCCAATTCGAGATATGCTTCTTTCGATCAACAAAGATCTCTTGTCAGTTCGCCATGAAAAAAAGATGAAGAAGACGTTGGATGCTTCAAAAGTTGGCTTCAAGAGCATGCGGTTTTCGATGAGAAACCTAGTAAACTTATGTCTCTCTTCACTGGGCTACTAGGTGATTCAACGATAGATTGTCATAAAACTGTAGAGAAAGACTTATGTCGTCGAAAATGGTTGGACTTGAAGTATTGACATTACTGTTGTGATTATGACAATACCAACTTCGAGTATGGAATGATCGTTGATCAACAAAATACTAACCGTCCAATATATCGAAAAATCTTTCAGGCAGTCTACGGGTCAGACTCAGATACTGACTCTGACAAAAAAGGCGAACCGCAAGAAGGAAGATTGGAAAATCAGGAAGATATAGAAGAATTAGGAGAACGAGAAGAAGAGAAAGAAGAGGAAACTTAAAATCCAACGTGTTCAGTAGATAAACGGGTGGTCTGTTCTGTTCAAGTGTGAATGAACCAAGTTATTCTTAAGTCTCCCCCCCCCTCCAAAAAATGCGTTATATAATGAAACACTGTTTTTATTAGTGATAATATTTTTATTATTTATTTAGATTTTTGTGATTTAGATAAAATAAATTTCTTCATCAATCATACTTCAAAGTATACCAATGATTAGTATTTAAATCTTACACTATTATAACAATGATTTGTGACTCAAATCAATTTCATACAAAAGTATTACAAAAAAAGCCGAATAATAATGAATAATTAGTTACGAATATAAGAATTCAAAAAAATTGCAAGAAAATAAATTAATAGATGTGAAAACATTTTTACTTTAAAATGAACAATTGCATTGGTTGCAGATTGAATCGATAAACGACATTTCCTCAAAGTTATATTATCATATTTGCGGTATTTATCATGCTAGAAGTAAAAAATAGCAAAAAACGGAAAAATGTCTGTCATTTTCATAATAAATGTATATAAAAATTTAATAATGATAGTTACAAATTTGTTGAAGAGCTCATTTGGAAGATCTATCAATTTCCTATAAAAATTTATTCTGTTGATTTTCATATCTTCAATAGTTCCAAAGTTATATTAATTTTTTAGTTTACAAATCGAGTGGTTCACGCAACTTATGTATAGCACATAATTTTTAAATGTACAATAAAAAATCAAAAACACAGTTTTTCTTTTGGAAGTTTTCAATGTTCAATTGTATTTATAACTTTCAACAGTAACAGTTTAAGAAAAAAAATATATTTCGTTTAGAAATTTGTTTATAACAAATTGTTTAGTTAATAAACAATGAAACTTTAAATGAATTTTTTTTGGTAATTTATAAAGAACTGTTAATTATGATTTTCAGAAAGAAAAGATTTCTTAACTTTTGAACATTTTGATATTTTGAACATTTTAGATATTGAAGAAAAACGATTATAAACAATTAAAAATTGTTGTTTTTTAAAAATCATTATATTATAAAGACAAAAATGTATTTAATACTCCCATAGTTTATTTAGTCATAAACAATTCATAAACAAATGACGCTAAAACGTTTTCTTCAACTTACCGAATGTTTTAATTCGATTTTCAAAATAAAGAGACTTCCACGAAGCCAAATCATTTTTTTGGAAATTATTTTAACATTTTTTGTTTTCAATGTAGACGCAAGTCAAGTAAAATATTGTTAATTTTCTAAGAACTCACTGTAAGATTTTTTCCAACGAGAATCGAATTTTCATAGTATTCAGAATACACCCTAATTTGCAAAAACCTAAATACTTTTTTACATCTCAATTTTTTTTATAAGTTTTGCATTTTTTCAAGTGCTGAAAACGGTTTAGCACATTCTTCTAGATATTCCGGATCGAGTGAGCTATCGTAGAAATTACTTGCCTACATTTAATTCGGTTAATATTGACAACGTTGTTAGGATTCCGATAAGTTATTTCATGTATGAAAATATACTCGCTGGACTCCCTATTGTGATCAGATGTCTTAACACTTCTACTTTTATACCTTTTACCAACAAACTGAACATGCTAAATAGCCAACTTAAAAAAATCTCTAATCGAATGTACGTAAACTCTCTATTTATATATATGATAAATGGAATCTGATTATACAATAATATAAAAATGTTGTTATAGAAGTTATCTGTGAAATAAAAGCTGTGACTATGTATAGAAAGATTTATGACAATCTAAGAAATTGAGTTTGTAATGGCGTGAGATGTTCCGTAGACAATAGACTATAAAAAATAAATTATAACCAAACCTTTAAGAGTCCGTTACGTTTATTTAATACGAGTTAATCATGCAACATTTAAATATAAAATACCCTGTACGCGATGGTACGTGATTTTCTCTCAGCCACCCACAATATTAACCTCCGATAGATGATTGAAGAACACTAACAGACAGTGGCGTTACTATAGATGTTTCATAGCAACTTTTCAAAAAGGACAAAGTTCCATATTAAAAAGGTGTAACATCTGATTTTGATTACAAATGCAAAAGCATAGTTGATTTTAGTTGTTGAATAGATATCAGTGAATGTAAAGTGACCACACGTTTTCACATTTTAAATTACGTTTCTATTGAGGTAGGTACTTGATTTTTAAGATTTTTTTTTTCATAGCTCAGTGATGACATCTTATGATGATGACATATTTATCTTAACCAAAATCTATCGTTACCAGCACCACCTGGAATTAGGATATGCAATTTCTAAAAAATCTAATTTTCATTCAACCGAAAATTCTTGTTCCTTCTGTTGAATCAATAGCAGTTGTGCAGTTGTGCATAATTCGAAAAAAAATGAGAGTGGAACTCTGCTTTCAATAATGATTTAATTAATTCCGTATATTTCAGATAATCAGTAACTTTTAATTCAAAGATGATACTGAAAATTATTTATTAACCTTAGTTCAACTGAAATAACTAGTACTTCCTGCACTGAAAGTATTCCTGGCAGTATTTTTAAGTGAGCAAATTTCATTCATTCCATTTATCAAAAGAGAATACTTTATGAGAAAGAATAAATGCTAGGGAAATAATATTTGACTATTCACTTTTTGAAACCTGTGAAATACTCATACCTAAGCTATTTGAATAAAAGAAGTGAACACCAGTGATACCAAAGACTTCGTTTGGATAACATTGAATTTCGAATAAATGAAAATCATTTTTGTTTGCGAGAAATATTCAAGTATCCGGAACAATAAAAATTAATTGATACTTGAACAAGGTGAAGCAACCCTTCATCATACTATTACTATGACTCAGTATTTGAATTGAATTTTTCCAAATAGATATTTCAGTTAAGAAATACCAGTAGTGTGATCCGCAAAGTCACCCAACTCAATTCCGTTCGATTTTTTGCAAATTCACTCAAAGATTGTAATTCATCAGACCCAATCTCCTTATTGGGTCTGATGGCTATAATATCCTGGGTCTATATCTATAATATCCATCAAGAAATTTTCGCAGAATGACTGAAACCTCTATGAACAAAGCTACTAATATTTATAATGTCAAAGCAATGTCATTACAAGTATTTAAGTTGAAATCTGATGAAAGTTAGTTCTCTTTTTATTGACTTGTCATATTCATAACATTTACCAACAATTACCTAACTCCAAGTAATATTCGAAGGTTGGATCTTGACACGCCGAGAGGGTGGAAGTGATAAGGTTGAGATTATGGTCGAAATATTTTTCCTCCAAAATAAAATTGAATACTTCATTTTCAATAGCCCAACCTGCATACTTTCAAACCTCTGTCAGGGGTTATAGGAAAGCAAAATATTCCAGAAAGCAGAACTTTGCTTTTTGAAATATTTTAACCTACAATACTAATGATGTAATGAAATTATATGCGTACATTGTTGAAACTGAAACTATTGTAGTTTTCATACGCATTGTCGAGGAGATGACAGTTATCAAGGATGAATTCGCTCTAAATCTAATTGAGAAAATGATTGAAAGAACTTTAATGGATTATCCCCAGTCGTTATCATGATGTCGCCGTGTACTCTAAATCCCTTCCTAAAAACGATTTTGAAACCATTTTATCAAAAATTCAGTAACTTAGTTTTCACATACTTTTCCAGTCGGTGGCCACCTGGTTAGCTTCTTAAGTGGTTCATTTGACTCATTCAATCGATCGCTATTTGAAGGTTTGTTCGAATCCAAATTTTTAATTTTCACTGCGTGTCATCCAACTCGTGCTTGGAAACATAAGTTTAAAGGTAAGTCCTCGTTAATCCTCAGATGACACGGATTTCTACTTCGTGATAGGGCGACACTATTTAACAAAAAAACAAATTTCCAACAGAAAACATATCTATTAATATTATCAGTTCATGGAATTATTACTTATAATAAAATCCTCCTGTTTTCACAGGTATTCAATATATTCATGAAAGCATCGATTTCAAAAGTACTTAACGAAATTTTGAACCACGGAACTCTCACAAACAGTGAAACGTTATTATATGTTTATTAACGAAAAAGATCGTGTGTCGCAATTTTAAATTATTGTGGGCGATTTCACACTAATATACGTTACTTTTGCACTGCGCACTATCTGGAATGTATAACTAGTTAGCAAAAGGATGTTTCGAATGACTAAAGTTAACCAATAATTTAGGTCCATAAAAACTGGTATCATTGTTCTGTAGCCATAAATTTTAAGTTTTCACATTAAATCCTTTTCAATTCTGAGTTCTGATCTTTTTTGTTGTCAGAGATTTAAGGTTTTAAAACAGAATGAACTACAATTCTTTATATTCAAATGAGGCAGTGGCTCTCCCACTTTACACCCTTCGTCTCACATTTTTATCATTCCTATACACCCAACCTTTACTGAATTCATTTGGTATGATGCCCATTAGAACGTAGAAAAATTTCTTAATTTTTCTCTTTTCTGATTGAAGAACCAATTTTCAAATGAAGTAATTATTGATAAATCATATTTCTTTTATGGAAATAAATGTGTCGAAACTTTTTTTATATAAATGGAATCCAAACAACAAAAATATAAAGATAGGGAGAAGTTCAATGAGTTACCAAGATACAAATTTCGTGACTATGTCTTCTGCTTATTCAACTGAAATTTTTTACACTCATTGTCTTGATCCACGTATAAGGATTGATATTTCTTTCATTCAAAGGCCTACTGGAATTGTTAGATATTTCATTCATTCTTTTGTGAGCATTTTTCATCTACCTGAAGCGGTGTTACAAATTAGTTCAGGTTCGACGGAACACCCCCTATCTCGACCTAAACAAATAATTCACATCCGGCACGTTTTCGGCTTACGAAAGCAGAATTTCAATAAGCTTTCGTTGATAAATTTCGGTCATTACTCAGGTCGATATATTTTGATACTAACTTCTTCCCAACAATCTAGAAACATCAGTCAACAAATTAAGAATAAGCCTCTGCAATGTTTTACTTTTACCTATTAGAGCGGACAAAAAAATTATATTATTATAGGTATAGTTTGGTCAGGCATAATATATTTTTATCATATCAATCCAATTAATTAGACTTTTAAATTAGGTAAGGCTTTCGCGGTTGAGTTTATTTTGAATAAGTTTCCCAACGTTTCGGCGATATGAGTTCTCGACATCGCCAGGAGCACAATGGCCAACTAATCGTGTCGGTGAAACAATGAACAACTCACTCAAAATGAATGACGACGGTCAAAAATCCACAAAAAAGAAAAATACAACTATCTGCACTTCCATATGATGGTACCTAAAGTTCCGATAGTTCTTGTAGGTTTACAAGTTTTTTCTTTCCGGAGCGATTGGTAAATTTTTTCGACGCAAATTTTGTGATCAAGCTAGTTATATTTTATAGGTTCAACTTTTTCGTCCCAACAAAAATAAATTGAGGAGGTAGAAATCTGTTGAATGTGGAGGCCTCTCAATGCGGAGTCTCTTTCTATTCCAGTGCCGTGGAAAATAACGGGAGCACCGTCCTTTTGAAACATCAAATGACGTTCATCATACTTTTGGTTCAGATCAATATTTCTGAACGCAGGTGATCACCAGTTTGAACATTTAATCAACTGAGTAATGAGGTAACAAAAACTTTTCATGAAACAGATATTGAATATTTTTCGAAAGACATTTGTGGAGCAGTCAATGTTTCTCACTAGTTTTTGGGAGTTCAGCTTGTCACAATCTGAAAAGTAAACAAAGCTAAAGACAATCTGCTGAAAACTTATAAGTTCACTCCGAAGAATGACTGCGTAATACAAAATGATAAATTAGTTGAAATATCTATGCTTAGCTTTCTCAAGATGGCTGACGTTTCTGAAAATATTCCTCTTTTGTTTCCATTTTCAACCTCTCGCTTCGGTAATGACAACCAGTTACCATCCATTTCACAGGACTATTTAAAATATACTGGCTGAAAGAATATATGCGGATACCCAATTCTAAAATTGATGAGATCGGCACATGAAACCAGATTTTTGAACTCCTTCGAAGGTCTGGAAATAGTGAAATTTAACACCAGAATCATGAACAGTAACAAAGGTCCGATTCCAAACAGTTCATTCTTTATTTATATATATATCGCTTAGTTGAAATTAGCCGAAACTTTCATTAAAAAATTTTCAACGACATTCCACTCAAAAGTGAAAGTGTGTGTGTGTACCCTGTAAGATATAAATAGTTAGGAATTAGGGTACTCCATCTCCAGGGGGGACCAGGTTAGTGGGTGACGCGCGTCGAGAAGATTGTTGCAGTTCTGGTGTTTGGAAACAATGTTTGTTTTGGAGTAATTCTACGTCAGAAGTTCTAGTTCTACCTGGGGTAGAACCTGAACCTCGAAAGTCTTGAGTCACGAATATTTGAAAATAATATCCACGAGAATTTTCTGCTTTTGAGTTTTTCTATGGGTTGTTTGAGTATAAGTAAATTCACAGATTTTAGATGACAACTAACACCGAACATAAGCCATATAATCTGTGCTAAAAAATAATTTTAACGAATGAATTGCTCTCTCCTCGTGTGAATTGGTTCGTCAAGCCTCAACCTTTTCAGTTCTTCATTATTCAATCGATAATTTCTTCGAATATTCTGTTCTGATTACTCAACCAACATTCAAACTTCTGATCATCAATGAATAGAAATTCAGCATTTCATAGATAACATACAACACCATTACGATACACCGTAATCTAAACAGCGTGCAGCTACCCTTGGGGATATAAGTGAAAATACTCGAAACCGAAAAAATACAATCTCCCTATGAAGCCAAGCATGTAATGAATTTCAGTTCTTTCATCCTGCTCCGGATTTTCTCGCGGCTCCTTCGCCCTCACTTCGTGCCATATCTGGTCCTCACAATGTTCCGACTCGTTGCGATCTTGATCTCGCATACATTGACATATGAGATGCTCTAAATTGAACTCGAGCCACGCTAAATTCCCTGCCGCCGCCCTCTGCTCCCGCTTCACTACCGCTAACGTCTTGGTGCGAGGGAGCCATGTTAAAATTTTAATATACGCGATATTAACTGCCTACAAGGAGCTTTCTTCATTCTCGTTTTTTTGTTGGGAAAACCAATAAGCCTCAGGTTAGTTGGTTCACATCAAGAAACGTACGGGGATTACATTATTACAACGTTCTAACGGTGAATGAAAAATATTTTGGAAAGAAATATTCAAATTTGCCGAGTGATCGATTTATTTTTTCACTCCTCATTTATCTACTTTTGAATACGTATATACTCTTATATGTTTTTTTTTCAAAACACTTCGTGTACGCAGTATTTGTATTATTTACCCTTACATAAGTTTCATCATTTGATTCGTCGTGAAAAATTGTTTTCTAATTGCTCCTACCTGAAGCACATCCTACTAATTCAAAACAGAATAATAAAATAAATAATAATAAAAAGACTCTTCACAGCAATACTCATGGTTCAATCACTAGATATGAAAAGTTGTATGTAGCAATTCATCGAATTTGTTAAACTCGTCATGAATTTTTAAAGAAAATTAATGCTACCGATGATTTGTTGATATTTACTCAAAATATTCATTTTGGTGTTCAGGTTTGCCAGTATTTCAAAATAGTGGATGTAATTATGATGCACTGTTTGGAACCTTTGGTGTAGTAATGAATATTACTGGAGTTTTTTCCCAACACCAAATTGTTATTTTTAACACCTCGACACGTGTTTCGA
>WOGL01000491.1:0-14502 GCA_015342145.1 Leptinotarsa rubiginosa | reverse complement strand
TGTAAAACTGTTTAGTGAAAATCACAGAGTGTTTTTTGAATATTCAGAGCACATGTAAGAGAATATAGAAACAGCTTCCACAATCAAAAAATTAATTCAACGTAGGCTGTCTAATAAAAAAATTGGGTTAATTTTCATTTTTCTCAAAATATATTTATTCAAATTTTTATTTGGTTCATAACAAAGCTACAGCTTTAGAACATGTCAAACATTACGAAGATACTTAACTGTCCCCTTGTTTTTTGCAACTTTAGAAGCAGTTCTGATATGCACACTTTGTTATGTCCAGGAGCTCTTTCAGCAATTCCTCAGTCGTCGCAAAACGCCGTCTTTTCAATCTTGGAAACAGGAAAAGTCGCAGGGGGTTAATCTGGTGATTTCAGATTGTATAGTGCACTACCTGCCAATATTAAAATAATCGTCTAAATTCAGCAATTTTGAAACGAACTTCGCTGCCATATGCTTCATGCCCAAAATTTTCGAAAAAATTGCATGGCATGAGTCAACCGATATACCAAAATCCTCAGCAACTTCTCTTATAATGAGTCGAAAAATCTCTATAACAATTTTCACTTTCTCAACACTTTCATCGGTTGTTGATGTGCTTAGGTGCACATGTAGTTTATAAAGAAAGTAATTAATTACCTGTGACTCGTACATTGCGTCTGGCAGCTGTTTCTCAGTCTTTCAATTCTCCTCGAAATCATACCGCTTCTGTTTTGATTTTTTGTAGATGTAGAAAGATTAATTCATTAAAATTTTCGAATAACCCATTGAAGAACGCCTCAAAAGGGTGACAATTGTCTTGAGAAAAAAAGACAATTCATTTGCTCATGACTTCGAAGAACCGGTTATAGACCACCTATTCTCAGTGTTTCTGACAATTTTGAATGGTAATTCAGAAAAAAACTGCAGCTTCATGATCTGATAGCCCAGAAGGAATAAGAGAACAATCAGAATTTGTGAGGTCGAAATTACTGCAAATGTGGTCTATTATTGAAGCCGAGTGTGACATTGCGACGAGATTCGATAATAGTAAAGTACTTGTGAGTGGGTGACTTAGAAATTGAGGAGGTGAAGTAACAAAGGGGCTAAGTGCCAATTTGTCGAAATATGAGATTATGCTGTAGGAAGATTCTATGTGCCACCGACTACATCCTATGAAACGGGCTAAGTGCCCGGACACAAACTTCTGGGGGAAAAATCACAAAGTTCTTGTTGTTTCGCGCAAGTGCAACGTCAGTTCCTCAACAAAGGTGCTAAGGACAAGTGCGCGCTGATGTGTTGTGTGTGTATTGATTCTGTATTGTGTATACGACTGCAGAATTAGTTTAAAATGAATATAGAACGTCGTAAACAAGGATTGGGACGACTGAGTGACCAACATAGAGACTGGAAAAATGCCGGAAAATCATATAAAACGAGAAAGGGAAATGATATAGCTGAAAAAAAGAAACCTAACCTAGAAGTGAGTTTTTAACTTTGTAAATAATTATTTGTGTGAACCACAAAACGTGGATTCTTTCTTACAGGTAACATGTAAATGTAAATTTGATTGCAAAATCTTTCTTACAGGTAACATGTAAATGTAAATTCGATTGCAAATCGTTGACTTACGCAAGCAGATTGGCGCTTTTTGAAAAGTACTACGAAAGCAGGATTGATGTTCGTGGAACATACATCATGGGTCTAATACAGGTGACTGACGTCAAGAGAAGAAGGCATGGCTCATATGAAGAGGCTCGTGACAGTCATCGTCAAACTACCGTCCATTATAGCATTCCAGACGGAGAGGGCAATATTGTGATCGTATGTAAATCCACTTTTATGAATACTTTTGATTTGACAAAAAAGCACTTGGAGACTATTATAAAAAAGAAAAAAAGTGGCGAAGCAGTCTACAAAGACATGAGAACTCGTACGGCACCGTCAAAATTCACAACGAATGATAGGAGACTTGTTAAAGAACACATAAATAGCATACCCCGAGAAGAGTCTCATTATTCGCGTGCAAAAAGTGCAAAGGAATATATGAGTCCAGATTTAAATACAAACCGCCTTCACAAAGCGTTCTTGCTAAAACATCCCGAAAGCTTGGTCACTTATAAGTTCTACAGAAGAGTTTTAAAAGAAGACTTTCCAAATGTTTCATTTAGAGCACCGAGAAGTGACACCTGCCGAAAATGTGATTCGTTAAATTGCGAAATGAAAGCACAGAGTGAAAGGAGTCGGGCAGCAACGTTGGAGTTAGAACTCCACCATAGAAAGGCAGAAGCAGCCACTTTGCTCATGAAAACGGACATCGCATCCTCGCAAATGCCAGATAGCACCGTGAGTGTTTTATCAATGGATTTAGAGCAAGTCATGTTTGTACCAACTTTGACGCATTCCGATATGTTCTACATGAGCCAACTTTCGTGTTATAATTTGGGCATCAACTTTGGAGATAACAAGCGCTCCTATATGTGCTTCTGGCATGAAGGATTGGCAGGACGAGGCGGTAACGAGATTGCGTCTTGCTTATTACGCGTCCTGAATATGGGCATTTCAAACAAAAGGAATATTGTTGTTTGGAGTGACAACTGCAACGCCCAAAATAAAAACAGAATGATCGTGTTCATTTACATGTTTTTGGTGAGTTGTGGACATTTTGACACCATTGAACATAGGTACCTCGTCAGTGGCCACAGCTTCCTTCAGTGTGACAGGGACTTCGCTTTGATCGAGAAGAGAAAGCGCAAATGCTCTCCGATGGTACCTGAGGACTTACACCATGTAATACTCTCAAGTACTCATACAGGCCGATTTGAAATAGTAGATATGTGCCAGAAAAAGTTTTTTGATATACAAGCTGCAGCCGACAAGGTGTTAAATATGAAGCAAGTGAAAATTAGCAAAGTCGTGCGATTGAAAGTTGACTCTCAAAAACCCGGCTTTCTGTTTACTTCTGAAAGTTTTTCTGCAGTATCACCGTGGAAAGCAACTCCGATACTTAAAAAAGGAAAAAGCATGGAAGATATCAAAAACATGGCGATTCATCAGCTTCCAGACGTAAATAAGATCGGTGATAACAAAAAGAAGCATTTAATATCAATGATTCCATATCTAAAAGATGAGAAACACCAAGAATTTTACTCTAATGTAACTAAATAAAATACTGGCACTTACCCCTTTTCCCAGATTTTTTTTTAATTTTCAGAATATAGTCATATGTTCAACTTTTGTACGTTATTTGTATAGAGCATATTCAGGCGTATGCAAAAGAATAAGCTGTACCATCATTTATGAATAAAAAGTTGAGTATCTTAGTATGATGAAGTTTTTTGTCACTTTCCCGAGTTTACAGTTTTGGCACTTAGCCCCTTTGTTACTTCACCTCCTCAATTGTAGAAAAAGATGATTGTTACTTTGTTGAGTGTCATTTATTGAATATCTCTTGGGCATTAAACAGAATCAAGGATTGTGGCCAGTTGCAAATTACAAATTGAATATGGCATTATTGAAAAACGAAGGCTTCTACGAAAAAAAGTATAAGACCTTTTTTGTAGATAATTTTATAGCAACAAACAAAAAGTTTTCAACTCATTTTATTAGGCTTCTGATAATTCCGACATTATTAAAAAACTATTTTTTATAAATTTCAGTTCGATTCAAAACAAAAAGTGTTTTCTCGGATTTTTTAGAAGTTGTATTCATGATAAAATAGAGATCTACTTAGAATTGTCAGCTGTAATCAGCAGCGAAATTCCAAAAGGCTTCATGTTTTCGAAAGGAAATAACCAAATCAAAATTGTAATGAATGTATATTTCATTCATTTAATTAAAGGCATCAGGGATAATGATTATTTTTGAGATAGTGTTCAAAACTATGCTTACGTACTTATTATAGTTTCAAATATTCAAAGTATTTTTATGTTTCAAATTTCGTTTCTAAACGCAGATACTTATCGCGTGACGTCACATGTTCCCAAACACTGGTAAACTATTAACAACTATGGTTGTCAGTAGATTGTCGTATTCATGCAATTTTCCTATGAATAAAATCAAGGATTCGTATTTTTTAATATACTTACCTTTCTTAAAATGACTAGTGTGTCAGAAAGTACTTCCTTTCCGTTCTACAAATCTAAAAAATTATAGGTGGAAAATGCCTCAATTGGAAATATGTATATGTGATTTTAAGAAAGTTAAGTGTACATGATTAAAATCCAATTATTTCCTTTACTCACAAATTTATAAACATGACAAGTTACTGACTAATTACACTCGATAAACATTTGCAGTTTTGCAGCGTGGTATGGCACGCTTCTTCATTAACAAAACTTCGTTAAAACTCCTTTACAAAACATACAGAGGCGGATGCGGAGGTTTGTTTCATGCTTAAGCTCTGCACTTGTGAAGGTGAAGGAGAGGTTCCGTTACAACTCTGATTTCAACTAGCCTGCGGCACTTATTCATACACAATATGATGAAATATATTTTTGTGAAAATCATTTCGATGTGGGTTTTGGTAATATTTGTTGATCTTTCAGTATTGATAAACGTCATTATTTTTCAAGTTTTCAAAAATGAAAATTGGAATTCTGAGGTTACACAGAAAGTAAACAAAGTAACATGTGTTGTGTAGCAATGATTCGACTTGGTTTATTCTGGTTAGATTTAGATGAGTTAGGCGACTGCATAGAGCACCAAATTTTTGGGGCGGCCAAACGAAAGGTTAAACGGGGAAACCAATTTTTATTTTACTTACATATTATCACAGCCCAAATAAAATTTTGGCTGTTTTTGTTATATTTGGGAAATCAATAGGAATGCACTGCAATAAAATTAGAGCGTATTCCATTTGCAATAGTCTTGAAATCGCTGTGGATCGCTGCCTTGCATTCGCGCTTGCGCAGACGCAAAATTGCATGTTGAATGAAAAAAATAACGACAATGTAAAACGGCCTTTAGATCTTATGAATAAAAATAAACAAGAAAAAACTTTTCCCCAACAATTATTTGCTTTATTTCGGTTGGTTGTTTGGTTGGTTGAGCTTCTGATAAACTCAAAACAACTTTAAAATTTTATTGACAAAATAGGTATTCTTAATAGTTGAGGACCTTTTCTCTTTTATGTCTACCGTATTTCTAAATTCAGTAGAGCAGAAATAACGTGTTTGTTGCAAAGAAATTAATAACCCTAAAACAATTAATTGGAGGCAAATTTGAATTACTTTTTTTAACTTCTGAGAAAAAATTTGAATAATAAAATAGTGACATATTGTTTATTTCGAATTCGTGACTTAAGAGTGATTACATGCTTTGATAATGAAAAAATACTATAATTTTATGATTTCTATTAAAGAAACTACCCTTTAGTGGTAAAATTATATTTTTATTTGAATATAATCAACATCCCTGTTATTGGGGATACTACGGATCCTGTGGCCCAAACCTAAAATAAACAGTTCAATTTTTTTTCGATATACACATTTTTTTGCATTTGGCTAGCTCAACAGAAAACTGCGAATATTGATGCATACTCGTAATCTCAAATAAGATACATATGTAGATATTCATTCGAGTGAAAAAAGGAAGCAATGTGCCATCCATTAGAAAGTTTGTTTGCTGCCACCTGTAGACGCGCGAGAAAAAGAGAGGGAAGCGACGTCATTCATACTCGCCCTCAAATTATTGATTTTGAGATAAATGAAAGGTTAGACAAGCCCAAGTTTATATATATGCCACAGTGATCACCAAAGCCATTTTGGATGGATTTACATACCTGTGGACCAGGATCCGTCCGCTACCTAGAATTCTGGGGACAAAGGACAACTAGGTAAAAATCTTTTTATTTTTGTAAACCCAAAATGAAACTTCTCTCCTCGCGGCCAGCATGTGCCCTTGAAGTTATTGTAAGCTTGTTATGGATACAACTCAACAAGGTACATATTTTCTATCTAAAGCTTTCAGAATTATTGAAACTGTTTATGTACCTATCACAACAATATTTTGATTCAAATAAGATATTTTTTATACGACCCAACATTTCAACAAAAAAATCTGAATCCCAATAAATTTTATTTTGAGAAATTGTATAGCCTACCTCTAATTTATCACCATTATAACTTTAAAATATCCTATTTCAGTTGGTCATATAGAAGGTGTGCAGGTCAAAAATAAGTGTTTCAACAAACCCCATTCCAATGTTTTCAGTGATCTGTTAGTTAAAAGAATTTGAATTTGTTGTATGTTTTATGAAGATTACATCAAGAGAGGAACTTCTTAAAACTGGTTATGTTTGTCGTGGATGGAAAGTTTAAACATAATTCATCTATTTTGTAAAATTTATTCAGTTAGAATTCAGTAAGAAAATTTCTTTGTATTATATCAATATCTAAAGGTATTATTTGGGAGGTAGTCTAATATTTTGCAGAGTTGGTTACCTGTTGGTTTAAATATTTTAATGTGTTTCTCAAAAGAAACCTGCTTTAGAATATTTCTTTTGAATAGTTTGTTTAACTTTCATCACTCTTCATCTTCTCTATTAGATACATGTAAGTAATTATTTGTTAGAAATATTCCAAATGCTAACTAATTTTCTTTATCTTAATGTTGGAAGAATCTATTACTCACAGTAAATTAATAAAATATGTTACGAGAGGGTTTTTTCTTCCAGTTTGTGTCTGAAAGTTACTTTTATGCATGATCTACCTACACATACTTTAGAAGATTCCCGCATTTTTTTTGTGTGTAAAGATAGAGAAGTAGAAATACAAAACCTTCCTTTCCCAACAGTTAATATGTCTTTTGCACTAGTTAGCTCTTAGTAGGTACAGTGTAGCAGAGTGCAAGAACTGATGAAATAAATGTTGTCATTTTGTTTTTGCTAATTGTTGCACAGCTCGCTTAGTAAAAAAAAGTTTAATTAGTGTTATCGAGCTCACTTCAATAAATCAATTTTCAAAAAAATGTCGACAACGACAAATCTGAAAAGATTATTTTCATGTGCCATCCTTATTGAGATTCCTTTAGCATGAGTTGATGACAGTTGACATGTTATAGTGTGCATTCATACAATTGTAATGTAGTTTTTCACGTTACTTTGAACTCTCAGTTTCGGAAAGGTGAAAGGAAGTAATAAAGGTTAGTCACGTTTTCGGGCACCTTTATCTGACTAAGCTTTTGGGTTTGACAAGAGTACAAAACTCGGTGTAGGTAGAAACAGGCGAACCATCGGAGATGGAATTGAAAGAATTCGAATGCAGTGTTGTCAGATCAATTGAAATATATTTCTGTGACTATAAACATAAGTCGTTCTTTCAAAAATTGGATATAACTGACCGATTCTTGAAAAAAATTAAATTACCCTAACTGTGGAAAGATCTGTCGAAATATGTTTTTCCCTTAACCGCCTTCCTACAAACGAAAAGTCTCGGAAGTCGAAACATGTGCGATAACGAGGTCTTACATTTTAACGTGCGATTCATAACTCTGATACAATTTATTGTAAGATTAACACTAAACGAGTCATCCGACATGCGTGACAAGTTAGTTTTTGTGACGCAGTTTTCTAATAAAAAAGTTGGTATAGGTAGGTATAGATATAGAATGATTATTAGATTTTGTTGTAGTAATATAAAAGACCATTTAACTATTCAAAAATATTGGTTAAACTTTGATCAACATGTTTCCGGCATATGTTTCTCATTCATGCAGGTATACTAATGAAATACCACATACCAAATTTAGATTTGTTATAAGTATACGTATCTCAAATAGATCGATTTTGAAAAACCACTAACTGATGCATTATTTGAGATGTTTTTGCTTCTGCCTGTACAAGTTGTTTGTACACTGTTCAAGTTGATTTAGTTGAATTTAATTTTATTGGAAAATAGATTTTTGTTAATACCTACATCATTTCCACGTTTTTACAAAATTTTACTTCAATTCATACATTTGTCAGAATAAAGTATACCTACGTATATACTGATGAATCTGGCAAGTACTGCATTTATACTTCGGTAATAATGACTGTAGAGGGCGTTTGTTTACAATGAAAATACGAGTTAGAAGTTAGGTTGGAGTTGTGGGAAGTTGAAAACGAAGAGAAAAATTTTTAAATGAGGGAATAAGTGAGCTAATATTCCGTTACCATATGGTAATGGTAGAAGTAATTACAGCGAGATTGATTTTTAGGTAAGTGGTAGAAGCTATTCACGTATTCATTGTTCTATAATGTTTCTTCTATTAATAGCTACGGCTAATTTTTTCCCCAAATTTAATTACCAAGTGGGGGTTTCGATTTCTTTTTTGGGGTAACCTAATCACTTACAATTATTTTCAAAAGGTTTCGTAATGTTTCATAATTGTCCTTCAAATGATGTGAGGTTATATGAGACGTCAGCTGTTGCCTCATTTCTATTTCTAGTTTAAATTTGTAATGCACATTTTCGAAGATAAATTTTACTTACTCGATATTAATGAAAGGGGTTTATAAACCTTTTAAAACTTTATTATTGAATTTGTTTGAAATTCACTGAACTGAAACGATAACGCCTTGGCTTATTAGTGGTATTTGAAACACTGTTGCCAAGCGCATTTCAGCCTTGCACGGGGTGGGCGCCTTGCGAAGATATATATATCTTGGTTTCTTAGTCCACCAAAATTAGTAGCTTTTTGAAAGTACTTGTAGAAGTAGGCTATGATTTTGCTCTATTTGTATTATTTATAGTAAGGGAAATATGATTGAAGTAGACGTATGCGTAAATATACTCGCAGAATCACGTTATAGAATTCGCTCCATTTGAAATATTGAAATGTAACAAGTTTATTTTCGAAAGTACCGTAATTTTTTATTTTTTTATTTTTATATGTGACATTCTTGAAGTCAAATGTATCGAAGTGACTAGAGAGGGCTAATAGGCTTGAGATATGTGTAATTTTATGAACTGTTTCTTGTGACTAGTTACTATGAATAGGATCAGTCGACAAATTTTCTCGATTTATAGAATACTAACGAGCCGCCCCGGCTCCGCGCGGGTGCAATGCTGATATTAAATATGCATATAAATGCCTGCGATCGCTCCTAATGTTTTTAAATTTTAATTGTAATATATTTATGTTTTACACCCCACGGACGTCTTCCTTGTTACTGTGTACTATGTAAAGTAAATTTTATACTTTTTAACGAGAGAAGTAAATAAATATTATTATTATTATTATTATTAATCATAAAGTGCTATAGGGCGAAGCACGGCCTTCGACGCGCTATTTATAGGCACGCGCCGCCGGCCTCCTGGCCGGTACCGCCGCAGCCGCAATGTGCCTTGGAAAAGGAATAATGCTGTATTGCTTAAAATCGCTTCATAAAAAAGTGAAAGATAAAAAATGGTAAATGTGGGTTATCCCTAAGAGATAGACATATACCATCGCGGACTTTTTTGGAGATACTGTAGTACATTTTTTGATTTATCTCGTAGGGTTCAGCCAGCGTTTGCAATATAAGCGCAAAAAATTGTTCATTTGCGACATCACATTAGAAACCTCTAAAATTATCAGTGTTTCTCTACTATATTATGCATATTATATACATATACACTTTACCGATACGTCATCGTTGATGTGCATATGAAATAAATCGCGAAATTATGGTCAAATGTAAGACGAAGTGGCTAATATCCCGATAAAAATTATAACGTGTAGGTAATGACAATAAATTAACATTTTCAAATGTATGGAAATGTCGGATCTTCACACATTTTAATGACTTGTTTTTTATTCAACTGAACGTACCTACCTATCACAGTAAATATCAATGACATAGAAATAAACACGTCAGAGAGTCAGCACGATACTTGGTTACATATTTCATGTTGTAAGAACAACCTAAAGATACAATATATTATATATCTATCTATCATCACATTTTGATAGGATAATGAAACATGGAGGCAAAGATATGTTTATAAAATTTCCTCATTTACTAGAAACTTTTAACCCCTCCCACTCATCTAATTTTAGTCACACTAATAAAATATACAAGAAATTCCATCAAATCCTAACAACCTCAAAAGTTAGTTTTTATGTAGATGTGACAGTTAACGAAAAAGGTGGCATTGCAATGTTTCCAAAACATTTGCAGACATTAATATTAACAAGTGAGTTTTCATTAAATCATCCGTGCATGAATGCAGAGACACAAATGAATGTCTAAGAAGTAAAAAAACACCAGTTGAAATATATTTGGTCAGGAAATACTCAACACATCATCAACTAAAAATGTATTTATACATATATGTATGCATTGTGAGCACGTACAATTATGTACCTACCATTTATGAAAAAAATTTCAATATATTAATCACTTTCAGATTCAGAACTCTAACTAATGTTTAAAATAATAGGTGTAATATCCATATCACAAAGAAGTTTTCTCTTTCATACCATTTTTCTTTGAGAGATTCGGTGTGTTTCACACATTTTGCCCAGGTTTCAGCGTTAAACTGTTCTACCGCTTCATTCCACATACTTAATACTTTTTCATCACTGTATCCATCTCTACCAATATATTTGTTATAGTAGGTTTTGCAATCAGCCCAAATTAATTCAATAGCATTAAAATCTGGGTGGTAAGGTGGTAATCTTAATACTTCATGTCCATGTTCTCGTACCAGTTCATCTATAATATATATATTTTCCTTTCGGTTCATCTTAGCCAATTGCAATAATTCTGGTTTTGTTAATTTTTCATCAAAATCAATGTTGTTTTCGTGTAACCAACTAACAATTTCCGATTTTCTTGAAGAACTGGTAGGTTGTTTATTCAAAATTTCACTGTGGTATGGTGCATTGTCCATTATAATTAAAGATGGTTCTTCCAAACTGGGAAGTAACTGTAAAGTAATCCACTTGGTAAACATTGTACTATTCATTTCTCCATGGTAATCTAAAGTCAAAGATTTTGAACAGAGCAATAAACTGGCTTCTGGAATGAACCCTTTCATAGAACCAGCATGCACAACAATAAATCGTTTACCATCACATCCTTCGGGTTTGCGTACACTTTTTACATTATTATCCTGCCAAGACTTTCTTTTATTTCCTCTAGAATAAATCCATGTTTCTTTTAAGAAAACCACTTCTTGTGGTTTTGAACTTCTTCGGTTTTCCTGGTATTTGCGTAAAAAAAATGCTCGTTGTGAAACGATATTAGGTCTTTCAATCAAAGCTCTTCGATTATCATCTTTTTTAAATTTAAATCCCAGCTCTTTCAGTAAAACATTTAAAGACGATTTGCACATAGAAACAATTTCCTTATTTTTCAGCTCATCGTTCAAAGATCGAAGCGTAAGATGTTTTTCTGGAAAAAATATTCAAATTAATATAGGTACATTTCAAAATTCATAGAATAGGAGAATTGATATTATAACTACCCTTCGAATACGAGATACAAGTGAACCTTCAAATGTTAAAGAAAAATAAATTTGACAATAAAGTTTGACTGGTTAACTGATTATCATACATCCAAGCCCTTTCCTGATACAGTTGTGACTGATGAAAATGGGGGGGTTATATTTGTTTAGAAATTTTTCTCACTAGTCAGTGTCACGTCTAAGTCACATGCATCGAAAGAAATCTGCTTTCTTTTTGAGAGTGTGCTGCACCGATACACTTAATTTCATTGGTTAAAAATGACATTTTTCAAAATTTAACCAATGATATAGCTAGAATTAGAAGTCCCGACGCAACACACTCAAACAGAAAACACGTGAAGTAACATTTTTATCATATAGACATCTGAACAGTCAATTTGTACCGTCTTTCCTTCACCATGTACTGAGAAGGTCTACTCACTGTCTTTATACATATCGTACAGAGTATATCGTACTTCCATTTTCTGCCCTTCAGGTAAATCAGATGTTTTCTTTTTGATAGGATGTCTACTTTTTCCTGGAGTTGATGGAATGGGTTTGTGTTTATTTCTTTGTTTGATGTTGAACACCGATTTTTTTTTTAGATATTTTAAGTGCATCTGCAACTCTCTAAAATACAGTTAAGAAAAGTTATGACATCTCTTTTAACATTTCGATGGTTACCTCTTGAACAGATGAAATTGGTAACAAAGGTCCTCCATGCTCTCTCTCCCTTTCAAAATATTCGCCACAAGTTCAACCCAAATTGTTGTGTTTGTGAATTAAGAATACTTCCAGGCATTATCTAAAAAGGAGTATAAATATATTGTACATGTTTTGGCATGACTTCATAGATTTAATTAATGTTATTTCTCTCAATATTGTTTCCACACTCCCAATTACTCTTGTATAATATCCCGGTAATGCGAATTATAGTCACAAATGTCAATTGTGAGGTTGGAAATATTAAAGAACATTTATGAATAAAACACATTGTATTGTACCTACTTTGAAAGCAATGATGCCAAGAGACGTTTAGCTTTGAAAAAAACTATTTTTGTAATATATTTGACTGCAAAATACTGTGAAACTGACGAAGACAATACCCAATAACATAAAACAATGATACTGTCAACTGTCAATATCATGTCTGGCAAATGTAGGTAAATTGTAAATCACTGTCGGTTGTCTGGTTATCTCTTTCCACTGTTATGAGTATTAATTGATCATAACTATAACATATATATCTTCTTCAGGAAATGTCACGAAACAATAGTTATTTAACACCCACAACACCATTTCCATGATGGAAACGGGACATAATTGGTGAGATGCTTGCGATAGACCCCTAACAAACTTCACCCGAATGTCGACATGTATAATATGCAATAACGTCAAATCTGTGACACAATAACCGTGGACCTACTGGTCAAAAAAAAAACAACAACCCTTTTCAGGACTACATTATTCATACAAACAGTAGTAGTAGTATTCACAGATTATGTGACAAATGACTACTTTGACTAAAAAAGTCGAAGTTGGAAAATTGTATTGAATATCTGCGCATTATATGACAAATTACTACTTTTACTGAAAAGACGAAGTTGGGAATTTGTTAGTCATTGAATATCTGTGCATATATGATGAGTACTACTTTAACTGAAAGTTGAAGTTGACAATTTGTCATCATTGAATATATATGCATATACTGGCGTCTGAAATTATCCTCAATAAACCAAAACGCTATATATTAACTGCGCATGATCCTGACGTCCTGGGACCTGAATTTTGTAGAACCAGAACAAACCTGATATGATCTGTGTTGAAGAATATAAAAATTAAAATGCTTTGATTTGTTATATAGCAAAAATTATAAGAAATGCTAAAAAATATTTGAACTCATTTTTAAAAGACTGATAGGTGGTCCAATCTTTTGTCACGCCTTTTATTTCTCATTGACTAATTAAGTCAATATGTAAATGATTTCTCGTTGTTCCACAATTTGGCGTGAGGGTGGCTACTAGGGATTAGAGAGAGAGCATAGCTCCCAGGGTAGGCCGCCAGCTTTTAAACAGTGAAGAAGGGCGTGGGTGAGATGGAGGGTGAAGCGCCATCCGCTTTATCAACCCTGGAGCTTATATAGCATACAAAACAAAAACGGGAAATTTATTCCAAACGGTAACCAATTGAATCCAACTCAGATCGAGTTAAAATATCTATAATTCTTTTTCCCAACATCTACACCTTTCTCAGTTGGTTCCAAACTTGTTAACAAATCCCTTGATTTATCTGTCAGTTTATAAATTGTATCAACCGTTATTATAAGGACTCCCCCTACAATACTGGCAGGAAGCCTTGAGCTCCTGAGGCCACAAAGTGTCAAATTTGAGAAGATTTTACTTTACTAATAGACTTCCTAAGTCCTGACGTCACAAGTCACAAGTAGGCGGAGCTTAGCGAACTTTTCCAAACAAATCGATTTTACATGTTGAAACGCCATAAGAAATTATTTATATATTTATTGTATGTGCTTGCATTGCTAATAAGGACATTCGCGTACATTATTGATTTGGTGTCAGTTAGTTGTTACATATTTTGAAAAAAAATCTCCATTGGTAGGTAACGTTTATAATGAAAATTCAAGAATTATTATGTTTGTTGAGGTTATGTTATTTTTTCAATTGAAATATAGTTACTTAACATCTATTGTTTCAGATATAGAATGGCTTCAAAACATGTTTTAAAGCTATCCTCTATAAATGCTTGCAATGATAATAAAATCATGAAAAAGGCTGAAAATGCCTTGGAATCGAATCATGTGGAAAGTATGCAGTTTGATGCTGACTTGATGATGATAAGAGGAAGAGGAGAAGTTCATGCTTGCATGAAAGATAAATTCTATCATATTGAAGTGAGTCATATGTCATGAATAAGTTTTCCATTTTTACCGAACAGTATCTTTGTTGCAGATCACACTGAATAAATCTGAAGATATCATATCTGCTAACTGTGCTTGTCCTAGAGGAATAAAATGTCATCATATCGCCACATTAGCTCTTTTTGGACACTACAATATATCTGTGACGGACAAGGAATATGATCC